>NDXB01005907.1:30166-45861 GCA_002631895.1 Agapornis roseicollis | reverse complement strand
GCCAACTTCAGTGTGTGCTCACAGCCCAGAAAGCCAAGCGTCTCCTGCGCTGCATCAAAAGGAGCGTAACCAGCAGATCGAAGGAGGTGATCCTGCCTCTCTACTCTGCTCTTGTGAGACCTCACTTGGAGTATTGTGTGCAGTTCTGGTGTCCTCAACATAAAAAGGACATGCAGCTGTTGGAACAAGTCTAGATGATGGCCACGAGGATGATCATGGGACTGGAGCATCTTCTGTATGAAGACAGGCTGAGAGAGTTGGGGCTGTTCAGCCTGAGGAAGAGAAGGCTGCATGGAGACCTGCTAGCAACCGTCCAGTATCTGAAGGGGGCCTATAGGGATGCTGGGGAAGGACTGTTTATTAGGGACTGTAGTGACAGGACAAGGAGTAATGGGTGTGAACTTAAACAGGAGAGGTTTAGATTGGATCTAAGGAAGAAATCCTTTTGTGTTAGGGTGGTGAGGCACTGGAATGGGTTGGCCAGGGAAGTTGTGAATGCTCCATCCCTGGCGGCATTCAAGGCCAGGTTGGNCCGATCTTTTAGATTGGATCTAAGGAAGAAATTCTTTCCTGTTAGGGTGGTGAGGCACTGGAATGGGTTGGCCAGGGAAGTTGTGAATGCTCCATCCCTGGCGGCATTCAAGGCCAGGTTGGACGGAGCCTTGGATTGCATGGTTTCGTGTGAGATGTCCCTGCTTTTGGCAAGGGAGTTGGAACTAGATGATCTTAAGGTCCTTTCCAACCAGAACTATTCTATGATTCCATGATTCATACTAGACAGTTGGAAAACAGAACCGACCAACACAAAAAAATTATTGTATCTTTCTTTTTAATTTGCTCTCCATACAGACTGCAGCTGAAAAAGAAAAAAAGTTACATCTCTGAAATATAAAGTAACCAAGAAATAATTAACATTTCCTGTGGTAGGTCTGATGCATTAGTGACAGCACAAAAGTAAAAATAAAGAAAATGTTCTTAGAAGAGCGATTTTTCTCTGAAAGATATTTTATGTAGGTTAAACTCTTGAGGCATAAAGGCAGATTTGTAAATTTTTGAATGACAAAAGTGGTTAATAATATTAAATTTTTAGCACATCAACAAAGAAGCTTGCTACAACTTGTAAGCAAATACTGGTATCTAAAATGAAAGAGGATTGGAGAGAATGGAAGCAGCTAAAACAACAAACATTTTCATTAAAATAATAGCCTGACATTAATTTTTTCAATTACTTTGATTGTCAGCTGCTCAGTTCCTGTTGTTACAGTGGACTCTCTAGCTGCATTTCTTGGTATATCATTTGCCAGTGAGCAAAAGACAGGAAAATCCTGTGGGTGGCCAATAATAACAACCTCATAAGCAACTATTCTGCAATAAAGATGCTATTATTATAAGGAAATATTGCTATGCATTTCATATTCTCCTTATCAGACATTTTCTTCCACATCTGTCAAGAATATGTACTTTGGATTGTAAATATCATGAAAATCCTAAGCATTTATAGTCTCAACAGGAGAAAAAAGAAAAAAGATAACATAGATAAAGTTTCTGAATATCAAATGTCTCAAGTGCCAGTCACCTGCTTTTTCCTGAAGGCTAGAAGGAGAGAGAAATGTTATCATGGACTAAAACTCATATGTAGTGCTGCAGCTTTTAATGACAGTTAAAGGTAAGCACAAGAAATTAAGCTTTAAAAATACACTGCCCAGAGTCTACAGGTATCCTAACGTGTATGAAATTTGTCAGCTGCCATCAACTTTTTCAGCTGGCTACTGTAGCATCTTTAGACCAGTCACAAAGTATGCTGTTAGTACCTGTTTCTAACATTATTCTTATGGATCCTGGTGTTTCATGGAAAAAAGATTTATATTAACTGTTCACATGTATGAACACATCTTCAGCATTATTAATTGGTCCTGACACAAGCAATATTTTTTGCTGCATACAGCTGAGCAAAAAGCCTTACTCAGTGCAAAGCTTTCATCAAATTATTTACCAGTGAAAGCTAACAAGCTGATTGAATGTGTCAGAGGAAGGGGGAGGTGTATATAACAATACAATTTTCATTGCACAAACCAATATTTTTAGCCCTTACAATTTGTATTGAAACTCATTACTCTTCTCCATTATGGGCAAAGGGGAAATTCTGTAAGTGGCCAACTCTGTGACTTCTCTAATTTTAAATCTAGCTCAAATGACTGCTTTCTGCAGAGAAATGACTAAATGATACACAGGCACTCACCAGGCATTTGTCTCTTGTTCTCATTCAGGGAAAGCTATCAAGAATTAAACTGTGCAGACATTACACTGCTGGGAATATTAAAGCTGGGACACTGTTACACTAGATGCAGCATAATGAAGGATGTTGCATTGCAGTCAACCAAGAACTGATGTCACAGGACAAATGCCTGTGTCACAAACAGAAAGAGCTACAGCACTGTAATTTGGTACCTGCTCTAGAGCGAACACTTCTTGACATAACATAATCACTTGCCATCTATGTTGCCTCTTTGTCTTTTATCAGAGCAAGAATTTATTGAACTGCCTGGACACACCAGTGTAAATAATGGTCTAATAGTATTCATTATATGCACACAAATGATAAAATGATACTAACAGCTGATGAGAATGTGTAAAACCATTTGAAAAAACTATAGTACATAAGATTTTCTGAACTTCTTTTAAGTGAAATTAGCCAAGTGGTAAATTCAATCTAGTAAAATCAAGTAATTCCCTGACCTTTTTTTTTTTTGTTGTTATTTTTGGTTGGTTTCGGCTTTTTGTATTATTATTAAGAACTATATTATATCTATATTTTAGAATCAAATCAGATCAAGAAAGTCTTTTCTTGGCCTAGTAAATCATATTATACCAGGCAATATAGCACAAACATGAATTTTCTATTTAACAAGAAATGTCTAGTTGCAACAGATGCTTTCAGGTTTAAATAAATAAATAATAATGAATTCTAAATATTATTTTCAAGTAATTTTCATAATTTTCTTTTTTATTTCAAAGACTCAGTTACTTGCAGTGTATGCATTACACGCTCATTACAGTGAGACTGTATTGAGGCAAAGAAAGTAGCAGTTGTGTCTCTGCAGTACTTTTTTAGGGGACCATCCACTAAACCCACATGGACACAGAGGATGAAGTAGTATTTTACCCAAGGTCATGCAGGAGCCAAGTCCTGTAGCTGACTTTTACTTTAGTGAAATATTTTCTAGACTGTGCATGAAAAAATTCCCAGGCTGCCCTTAAAAGCAAGTAACATTAGAGGTCATGGCAAAGTCATCACTCGTGTATGCCTCCGTATGTTCCTTTAGCAGAACGTGTATTTTACCTCAAGTTCTTCACTTCCAAAGTGAACTGAGATATGCATGTTATTCAACTACAGTAACCAAAGTGTGAACCAAGGGAAAAGTTAAACTTGCTACTGTCTCTCCCCTAGTAGTTCAACATTTTAGGGTTGAGGCAGTTCATAAAAAACCCCAACCAAACAGAACACCCCCCACATTTTGTGTTTAAAGACAACTACAGATGAAGATTAGCAGCACACACAAACCATGTTCAGTAGTTATTACAAGAAAAATAAAACTACAAAGGTCAAAGTCGCACTAGAAATACCTTAGATACCAGTAAATTCCCAGTCGAAACAAGAAATTGCTTAGCAAGGAGCAGAACTACTTTTCTTTTTCCAGGGTAAAAAGACCATTAAGATCAAAATTGTTATCAAACACTTGTACCTGGGACTCTTCTAGTTTGTGAGACTGTAAAAACTTATGTATTCCACTGGATGATCAGAGTTTAGATGGGAACTTTACAGGCCCCTTTCTTGACATCTACTCAATGCTAATAGTATTATTTCATAGGAAGTCTGGGACTTGAACTTTTGTCTACTGGCTCTATATGTAAATATGCTATTTAGCTATAAACATCCCCCTCCCCAAACACTGAATAACAGGGCAACAACTAAGCATGCACAACCCTTCATCTTACAAAGGTAGAACTGAGGTTCCCTGCATGGGTAGCCAATGGTCAACTAGTGATCACAGTCCACATGACATGGGCCAGCAACTCCATCTCAGGAACAACAATACAATGTTTATAGTCTTGCAATGTCTTGTAATCTCACCATGTTTTTCTTCTACACAAAAAAAACCCTCCTTTTAATCATGAAATGGGAATTTGGTCTAGGCTACTTGAGGAAGCAGCAGGAAAATCCAAACTTCCCTTTTGGTTACCTCTTGATATCTTGATATTGGTCAATATTGGTAATATTGCCTATGGCAACATTAAAATCAAAAGAGCTTTGCAATATCTGCCACCTCAGTATCCAGGCCCTTAGAATAACTGTGGCCTGACTCATTGGAGGAGGATGGCTGGAACAGTGGGATGCTGGTTGCATCTATTCCAGTCATTTGCTCATCCTCAAAACATGGTCAGCTGTACATAAAATATGGAGATGAAATCTTGACAGTTTTTTAGAACTTCATGGAAATTTTATAATATATATACAAGTCCTCTTGCAGCAGTCTGTGGTCAGCTGAGACCTGTAAGTGGAGTTAAGTACTATGGTATTTCAAATTACTTGCTAGAATGCCAGCAGGGGTAGATAGAGAAGCAATACACAAGGTCCACTCACATCTACTTCATTTTGTGTTTCCAAGTGTTCTTACCACCCCAGCTTTGCAGAACATTGAAAAACACTGGCCACACTAATTTTTGTCTTTCTTATTGCATAGCATACATGATTATTTTACTCCTGTCTGAATAGGTGTACCCCAAAACCAGATGGCAAAATAATCTTGTAAAGTCTGTGCCTGGTGGTGCATGATTATTCAAATATTTGTAAGAAAATTATTTCCTCAGTGGAAAGAAAGAGGTCAGGATCTGAAAGTCAACTTGATACGTAATCAAGGAAAAGAACAAAATCACTAGTAATAAAGTTTCTGAAGGTCAAGTGTTTCCTTCAGCTACTTCTATGGAAGCTGACTGTTCCTAAAATAGACTTTAAATTACATCTTTACAATTCCATTATCTTTAGTATAGTAGGATCTGAGGGTGTAATTTGAAGAAAAATCAGTTTGAAAAAGGACACAAATAAAACTGGGTTCTGATAACTATATGCAAAATAAAATATATTCTAATTCAATTTCAGATTAATGTCTTTTATAAAACAGCAAAGGAAAATCCTGTAAAAATATGCCAGTAAAGTATGTGGAAGCATATAAACAAGTAAACATAAAGGCAAGTGAAATGACTTTTTTTAATATAGTCATTTCAGGACTCAACTACATATTTAGTGAAATGAATGGCTTTATATTTTCCCTCTGTTTGTCTTTTGCCCCAAGTACTGGCCAAAGATGAGTCAAAGATATTGTTACTCATCAGTAGCAGACTAGACAGCAAAAAGACAGCCTTCCAAGAAAGAGCTATAAGGTACAGGAAGTTATTAACACAGGAGGGTTAAAACATGATATTTTTTAGTTTTCTTTGTATTTTAATGACAGTAAAAATGTGATGATAAAAAAAGCCTAGTCTAGAAAAAGAAAACTGAACAACAGATGAAGGGAATTTTAAATGCTCTTTTATGATTTAATTTACCTGTAGATCTTGCTGAACATAAAGAAGAAAGAAGAAAACCAAAAAGCTATACTACAGCAAAGTTAGGAGAAAAATGAGGTGTGAGAAAACTAAAGATTTCTGCATAAGAACTACTGATAATTTTTCCCCATTAATATAAAAAGAAAA
The DNA here is from genome assembly GCA_002631895.1 of Agapornis roseicollis. Classification (NCBI taxonomy): domain Eukaryota; kingdom Metazoa; phylum Chordata; class Aves; order Psittaciformes; family Psittacidae; genus Agapornis; species Agapornis roseicollis. The sequence goes on along the minus strand of NDXB01005907.1, from coordinate 40,110 downwards.
TGAGACCAGTGACATGAAAAAAGAAAATAAGAAAACAAGTAAGAAACATAGGCCTGTATGTAAGAAAAATAGCATTATATATATGGAACAAGAAGGAAGTTAGTTGAAAATATTAATAATGCAATGATAAAGAATGTCAAAGACAAACTTTCTAGGGTAAATGATAATTCAGCAGCATTTGTTCTCTATCTTGGAATTCTCTGGCAGAAATTGCTATGCATCCTTTAAGAAATCTTTCTATTCCTAGGTTCATTAGAAAATCAATCATATATTGGGTTTTCTGTCTTTGTCTTAGAACCATTTTCTGTTAAGACATTCTCAATGAACTCCCAATGAGAATTTAAACTTTGAAAATTTAAAGAGATAATTCAATGTTAATATGCAATTTTTTTAAAAAATTTTTTCCTGTTTACCATAGGTGTTTGACAGTACTATTTCTTGACAGTACTATTCAAAAATTCTTTGCAGTTCCATAAGAAGACCAAAGACTATTTTAACTTACTAACTTATTATTTTTGCTTATAAAATTAGAACCATATAATCAAGTGAGATCACTGTTTCTCAGTACAAATTTGCTTATTATCTCCAAACTAAGAAACTTACATATAGGTATCTTAAATTATGCTAGTACAGGAATAAAGTTACTGGGCACATTTAAACTTCCAGGTTGAACAAAATAGCTAGAAGACAAACCTTGAGCATAAATATATCTCCCCATAAAATGCAAATATCAAATAATTATTCCATTTCAGTTATTTTTCCAGTAAAGTTTACAAGTCTTCCCTGATCTAATTAAAAATTACTCCATATGCAGTTCAGATCTATGTCAATTCATTAATGATCTACTACAAAAGCAACAAATAGAAAGAAAACAACCCACCAGTTCCCTACAACACAGATTCCGCTCAACAAAGAACTGAAAAGAGGAAAACATGAGAAAAGCAGTCCTGAAGACTGTTTAGGTATTGTAAACATTCTCATGCTTTTGAGAACTATGTTGTCTAAATCACGTACAAGTAACCTCTCATTAGACGAATCATAGGTAAAGGACTTAGCCTTTCTAAAAGGCTTTTCAACACATTAGGCCATGAGAATGGTTCTTCAAAGGAAGTAAAATACTCATGCCTTTCTAAAATGTCTCAGAGTTCAGATTCGATCTTAGAATGGTTTGGGTTCCAAGGGACCTTAAAAATCATCTGACAGGCCTGTAATTCCCAAGGTTTTCCTTTTTTTCTCTTCCCCAAAATGGAGCAAGTTTTTGTCACTGACTCTGTGGGACTTAGAATGACCGTTATTGGATCACAATGAAGACAAATATGAAGTTAATCACTTTTATCAACAAGTTTAGCCTCCACTGTGATGCACGTACTACTATAAATAACTACTTCTTGACATGGCCTAAATCCAAAAATACGGGTGACAGTGGTGTATTAAAAACCAAAAACAACAACCAACCAACCAAAAAAAATACCAACAAACCAAACACTTTTTTCCAAGTATTTTTTTATTTATTTTTTTTTTTAATAAAAATATTATCTTTAAGGAGAAAGGCAGCATTAAAATTCTGCTCTGGCTATTCCCAGTCAATCTTGAAACCACTGGTAAATACCTAAGGACTCCCTGGGAGTCTGAAGGGAAGGATTCCTCATGCAGACTACAGGGAGAGCAGGATGGTCTGTCTAAGAGCACTCTATCTTAATATGCTTTCTTGACATCTCCAAATTAAAAACTGAAAGGTCAAAACTGTAGCAAGCAAATCAATTGAACAATAGGAAACAAAAAACGTCCTTCAACTACTTATGAGTTGACTACAATTTCAGTGAGAGTTGGAGGAAAGAATACTTCTAGCAAACTAGTATAACTTTTAAGAGTACTATGATCTTGGAGAGATTTGAATAACAGAAATGATTTAGTAATAATGGGCTGGATTTCAAAAGGAAATACAAATGTACTCAGAGTATGGAAAATTAATTAGTATGCTGTAAAATGACTATTAGATAAATTACTAATGATAAAGACTTTCAAATTATACCTTTTTCAGATCTTCCTGATTTCTCTTGAATGTACTTTATTCTTAGATTTCATTTTGAATTATTTGATGTTTTTCTTATGCAACAGTACCATAAAGGATTCATAAAATTTGACAGCTCTTATATTTTTCAACTTTAAACTTTTCTGAAGAAGTTAGAGTTTAGCATTTCAATTTCCACTTTTTGTCTTATAAAGTGAAATAGCTTTTGCAATATGTAGTGGACATATTTTAAAGTAACTGTCTAAAAATCCCTGAAAAAAATAAGGATTTCTGCTCCTATTTGTAGAATGTTCTTCACTATTACACATACACATTTTAACAAACAACACAGCTGGAGATTCAGGAATGAAGATTACACAGAAACAATATGCAGAGAACATGTAACCAATTTTGTTATTGAAGGATGGATATGCAGTTTGTGGATGGATCAGCATTCCACCTGACCTGAGCTCAAGCACAGCTTGTGCTGTGAGTCTTAGCTACCTTTGCAGGTTGGCAGTGAGACCTGCCTAACCTCCTCTGGCTAGAACCAGCTATAGCTGGGAACTTCAATTTGTTTAGCTGGAAACCAGATCATGCATTGCTGAGTTGTACTGAAAACCCACCAAAAAAAAATTATCTCTAGCATGACTGTAGAAAGGCTAATATGCAAGACTAAACTGGGCTTTTTCAATTAAAGATTTTACTAAAATTTTTATTGCTCAAGATTTGAAAATAAAACCCTTTATACCACTGCTTATAACTCAATGGCAATAGCATCAGTAAAGACTACAATGAGGATGAATCTTCTGTCAAGTCAAGAGATAGCAACAATGAAACTCTGGTTTTCATATAACCCTTGTGAAGTTTTCAGGATCAGGAATTGTCTCTATAGCTTTGCTGATGTCAATGAGCTCTTCTGGTTATCTTTGATCACTGGAAGGTTGACCCCTCCCATACCAGCTCTCACACTAACAAAACACAGCATCTGCAGATAAGCACCATGATGGTGAAGGGCAATTGCTGGGGAATGCCCAAACCTTATTTATAAGGATTTCTCCACAGTTAAGTAAAGTTTGCATGCAAAATGAAGACAACAATTGAGTAGTGATTATGAATAGACACTGTTTACAGAGAAATTGGAATAGAAGGTTTAAAAAAATGCACAATTAAGAGCACCCTTGAATATTTCTGTATGTTCATCTCTGATAATGCTGAAATTTTCTTAAGATTCAGGTGACAGAAGAGGTAAAGAGAGGCTTCCAATACATGCAGAGACCTTTCTTGTGCCAGTCCAACCTTCCAGTATGATTTATTCTCATTAATGAAATTTTTTTCTTCTGTATTTAGGCAGTAACAGTACTATGCTTATGGTTTTGACTTATTAACATTTCTATGAGTTTCATAAAAGATTTTTTTTTCCTCTCTTTTAATTTGTACCAGAGTTTCTATTAGGATTTTGTCTTCACAACTACTTAATACATGTCTTATTTCAGACTGTTTTCTCCCTTCTGAAAATACACTGTGCATTTAAATTTTTCCAATGCAAGTTTTCCAATCATCTTACAAGAAAGAAATTTTGTGTTTATGAATATCAGAAAGATAACACTTGAAACCAAAGATGTTAATATTTAGAAATGAATGCTATGTTGAAAGAGACAACCACCTATTTCTGCATTAACTTAGTTTAAATCCTGACAGATTTGGGATACTACTGTCTTGGTTTCAATGTATCTGGTAATGAGACTTCAAATTACTCAAAAACAAGTTAGAGATATTAGACTTAGAACACAGAGATCACAGTACCATGTCCATAACCATAGACTATTAAATCCGTTCAGATGCAGTGCTAGTGACTCAGGTGACAGCACGCGAAACCAAGAGCAATGGATGCAAGGTAATACAATCTCAGTACCATGAAACTTCAAACGTAAAACTGCTGTAAATTTTCATATCATTTTGATGAGGCCAGCAGTTAAGTATTCAGTAAGGAGCAGAGAGGCAGCTATTCTGTTTTACAGAAAAATGAGATCGTTTGCCAGAACAGTACAGAAGCATCTAAACCAGCACAATTTTCTATTCCATTCAGGCTGCAGTCATTTTGCTGGAGTTTCTTGGCAAGTATATACAGATACAGACCTCTGGAGCTCATACAGTTAGTCTTAGTCTAGAGAGGATTTCCTCTGGTCCTGTTCTAAGTACAGATAGCTGTTGCTGACTGAAGGGAGATTCAAGACTTTATGTCTGTGGTTAGGTTTTGATATACATCAAGAAACACATTTTGTATAGCCTGACAAGCTTCTCAGTGTCTCAGGGTTATACAGAAGTAGTCTTTAGAGCTGATTTTGTTGCTTATTAACTGTCTAAATCGTGAAGAGTGGTCTGAAACTGAGCACTGGAAAACCATTTTGACTAATTTTTACATTCAGCACTGTTAACCTTAACTCTGGTATTTTTAATAGATTAAAACATCAGTGGTGTAATCTGTAGAGAAAGATAGTTCTTGGTAACAAAAATTCAAAATAGAATTTGTAGTAACTTACAGAAAAGGTGCTGATTTTAAAACTCTTCAATGCAATCCACAGATATTAGACACTTAAGAACAATTGCTTACTCCCTACTTAATATAGTTCAAATGATATATAAGAAAACAGAAGAGAACTCTAAGGACCTTATGAGGATAGAAGCAGCAAGCTATATATGGCTCTACTGATGGGACTTTTATCAGGACCCTTTTTTTTTAAGAAATTCCAGTTTGCCAACCATCTCCATTAAAATAAGCATTCTGGTTCTAAACTGTATTTATAACGTTTTTTTCTTGCTCCTTTGCAGCATTCTTTCTTTGCCCTTACTGCAGGTTCAAATTTGCAAGCACTAGTTTCCATGGCATCTTTACATGTAGCTTGTGTAGATGCAGTTTTGTTCCATTATTTATCTCCCACCCCAAGAATCTGGCCGATACAATCAGAAATTGGTTATGAAAAGACTAACACAGCCATTAGGGTGCTTTTTGTGGCTCCCTGAAATGATTTTGCACCTGTGATAGAATGGAGAAACTACAGCCATTCAGAGACCAGTAAAATGTGGAAACTAGCAATCACAAAATCTATATTCTGAACATGGTGCTATCTCTCATATAAGCAGCTATCATAATCACATTATTAAAACAGAAAGCGTTTGGTGGGTACCAGTTTCCAGTCACTACATTTTCAGAATTTCCAAATAACAGAAGCTACTATAGAGATTTTTTATAAGGGTGTTTGTGGGTTTATTTAAAGCTACAGTGTGCATTAGGAAGTCTAAAAAGCAATGACCAGCACATATATTAATAACCACCACATTCTGAGAGTGCCTTCCTCTCCTAAAACAAAGAAGGAAACACATTTTATTGCCATAAGAGGGGATAAAACTGTCTATAAGCCAAGCATTACAAAAAGCATGAAAGATATGTACCATTCTTATAGCTCTGTCTTTACTTTTTTACTGTGATTGACTGCTCATCTCTTTTACTAAAATTCCTATTGATCAAAATTTGCCTTTTCTTTCCCTCTTCTAATGGTGTATCAGATTTCTGTTCTTTTCTTTCAATTTCTCTCCAATCATCAATTCCTGTCTCTCCCTTATCACGATTAGGAAATTTTCCCCCATGTGTTTCTTACATGTTAAATAGGTTGTTATTCTAAGATATTTATACTGTGAATGGTACTTATTTACTGGTATTAAATTCTTTACTGGAGTTAGTCTTTGAACAGTGAAAGGTCTGTGTTTGCACAGGGTTCATTCCACAAAGCTCATGTGAGGTCAGGCACCAAAATATGTTCACAAAACATTTTTAAGAGATAATAGGTGGGATAATCGGAATATACAAATATTTTTGATATGCTGCTGCTGAAGTTAAATACTATCTGCCAGATCCCTTCCTGAAGAAAGGGGTCAGGAAATTTTTTGATGTACTTGGCAGGAATTTTGTTTTTCTTTTAAGAAGGGGAATGCCAGTGGCACTGTAGCTGCTATCTCCATGAATTATATCCTATCCTTCTGGAGCCAAGAACAAAAAAAAAAAAGAATTCATTTTTGTGCACATGTGCACTTATACAGCTTACTTAGATTTATATTAGGAACAATGTTTAAGGAGAAATTTGATCATAAACAGAGAGATACCCAGCACAAAACAAGCCCTAAATTTACTCCTGCAGTGAATTTATACAGTGCAGTAAAAGTCATGCTAACAAAAGAATAAACATGCACTTCCACTTTATTCTGTTCTTAAGATTGGATGTCCACTGTGACTCTTCAACCTTCCAGTTAGAAGCTGAAGTAATTTCCCCAAACCACAGAGCTACATTTCCCCCTTCTGTTTTAGAAGGTCATGACAGCTTAAGTTTCTGAGCTGATGATTGTTACACCAAGTGAACTGGAAACAACATAGAAGGGTTTTGCAATATTAACTTAGAGAGCAATAAAATTATGACTGGAAGTCAATGTAGATAAAGGTGAAGTGATGTTAGACACTAGGAACATAGAGACAAGGAAACAGAAAAGACCTTATTAGGCTCCTGCAGTGGTGATGCCCCATTCTATGAATACTGAGTGGTCAGGTCCTTTTGTTATAAATTGGCAGTGTAAAACTGAAAAAATAACAGAGGACAACTTCTTTCTTACCAAATAGAGTAGGAAGGATGGAATAATAGTATAAGAAACGGCTAGGAAGCTATGGGTGACATTAGAAAGGCTAATGAGGCATTCACATTTTCCAACGGAAAAAAAAACAGAGANAAAATAACAGAGGACAACTTCTTTCTTACCAAATAGAGTAGGAAGGATGGAATAATAGTATAAGAAACGGCTAGGAAGCTATGGGTGACATTAGAAAGGCTAATGAGGCATTCACATTTTCCAACGGAAAAAAAACAGAAGAATTATCTTAAATCTATCTTAGCTGACCAAGGCAAACTAGCAGCAAATGCACTAGTTCCTCATAATTTCCACAATTTTTAAGTCAACCTGTGTCATGCTGCTCTCCTAGGATTTGTTATGGTATTTGGGAAGATGAAAACCAAACACTAGGTTCAGTGTTTAATCTAAATGACTCAGCAGTGCTTTGTGTTTAATTAGCTGCCCTGAGCCCACAGAAAAGTGTACTCACTCATTTTTTGAAAAATGCACTTGCAAATGCTACCTTGAAGCACAAAGTTTATTAAATGCCTTTGAACAATGGTATAGACTAAAAAAACCAAACCAAACCCAACCCGAACCCCCAAAACAAACAACAAAACAAACCAACCATTTTTCCTTATGCATGCAATTAAGAAGTTGCGGTCACTGGTCTTTTTTTGAAAAAAATATTGCACTGTTATTCCAGTAATGGCCATGACAGTGACAGCACAAGAACAAGGGAAACATACCATCACCACACCTGTGCACATTGGTGGCTCATGCTCAGCTGGCATCCTCCCAGATTCTTCTCAACAGAGCTGCTCCCCAGCCAGGCAGTCCCCTGTATTTTTCAGTTACAGGCTCTAACAGTAATTTAATTCTCCTGTTCCTACACCAGATACACCAGCATATTAAGTCCTTTGGCAGCAAACTTCTGCCCAAGTTTCTGCTGGTTTTGGCTTCCCCCCATCCTCATATTCCACCTCCCTCCCAATTACCCTAGCCATGTTTCTGTGAAACACAGCCAGCCTCACTTACACAGCCATAGCTCCCTCTGTATTTTCACACCATTTTTAGAAAAATTCCTTCAACTTGAATTCTTAATTTCAAATTACTTGTAATATTGTCATGATTTTACTTCTCACAACTTTATTGCCTTTGCAGAGAATTATCATCTCCAGAAATCTTACTTCTGAAACATTCCTGAATGTGCAAGGATTCAAATATGATGAAGACTGACTAGTTCTGCTATTTATTACACATAATTATTGTGTCTTTTGAGCTGTAACAGCAGGTATTAAAACTATGTTTTCCACTCTGGCTACACATAATACTCTCACTTCACTTACAAAATCAGCAGAGTTTAGCAGACTATTTTAATACAGTTTATGTCAGTCTTGTGCATCATATCCTACAGATGCTTAGCCAACTTATGCTCTGAAATGGGTGCTTCATTAACCGGCAAGTTAAATCCTGAATAAATATTCTATACTTGCAGTCTGAATAATGATCTTCGCCACAGGCCAGGGGCATGAGTAATTTTACCTTCGCAACTAGAAAATTTTTGATGAGCTACTGCAATTGCAATATTTCAGATGCTCCACACCATTATGGCACACATTTCTCAATGTAAATGTATATTCTTCCCTATTTCAGGAAGTGTAAGCTATCTGGGTGCAACAGGGAATAACGGAATAGTCAGGGCAGTATGTGATGTTATGTCCACTGCCCGCATGGAATCATGTCTAACTTTCCAGAAAGAATCAAAGGTGCAAATCCCTCGAACTGCCCTGTTCATCTCACCTCTTTCTGTGCTTAAGCAATAACTTGGCTATTCTCCCGTACATTAAGCTTTAAAATACATTTTTTTAAAAAATACAGTAGGATATATACAAAGGACAAAGGATAAATACGAAGGACAGAGTGGAAGTCAGTAGATTTTCATTACAAAATACCCAGAAAATCCTGGAAGAGTGGGAACACAGGACTGTCTCTTCTTTAGGTATGGACACTAGTATTTGTTACGTTCCTATCTAAGAATGTAAGCATGCACTTCAGATCTCTGCTTAAATATTGTAGCCTAAGGAGGTGCACATTATCTTCAGTGATGATTAAAGCAAAACACATGGAAGAAGAAGCCTCCCATGTCATTTAATACTAAAATGAAGAACTTCATAAAACTCCCACCTTTTAAAAGGTATTTTTGCTCCTCATTTTCCAAATTAATTTTGGTAGAAATCTCCACTCTTTGAAGAACAAATTCATGTTTCACTAAATAAGACCTTTTCATCTATAGTTCTCTAACCAGCCTGAGGCGGTTCAAAATGCTCATAATGATTTATGTAACAAAATTTACTCACCTCATCTTTTAAGTACAATTTCAGAACAAATCATTAAACCAGTGTAGCCACTGCAACTCTCCAGCTTGACACAGATAGTTATATTTTGTTCCGTGTTTTTTGAAAAAAAGGTTAATTGGCATATTTAATTTGGTTCTTCAACTGACCCAACTTACATTGAAAATTGCCAAGCGGTACAATTGTTTCATTAGCTCTGCCTTAGTTAACACTGTGTATTCATCTTCTACTAGACAAACCTATTCCATAGGATTTCTGCAGAGAAAGACAATTTGAGATTTTTTTTTTTTTGTGTGTGTGTGACATTAACTGTATTTCCACAACTGTCAAGCCAAAATGTTAAGCTCTGTTTCTCTAGCAAGACCAAATATTTAGAAAATGAAGTTAAAGTAAGTCTCAGGTTTCATGACACACTTTTCAGTTTCTTTATTATTGTGTCAGTTATGAGCAAACCTCCTGGAACATTTGTTCCAAGTTTTAGCAAAACATTACACCTCTATCCTGGAAACTTCTACTCCAGAGTCTACAAGAGAGAAGAAATAAACATGTGAGACAAAGAAGCCATATGCCCTTGCCTGTGAAAATTCTCGTTTCAGAAGTTCTCCCTAGGAACAGAATTCAATAGATTTTATGGCTTCTTTGCACTACACAAGAAAATGGGCTGGAGAAGGATAATATAACCAATTGTGTACAGTATTGTTGAGATGATCTCAAAGGAAGTGAATAAGCGTTAGAAATGAAAACTAACAGTTTGAAAGTCTTTAAAGTAGAATTCAAACTATACATATATATAAATGTTACTGGAGAAGCACCAGTGTGTGTTGGTATTTCAAGCTAAAATAAATCATCTACTGAATTGCACTAAGATGGATGAACCAAAATTATTTTTCTGGTGGTTTTGTTTTTTTTTTTTTTTTTTT
>NDXB01005907.1:0-25336 GCA_002631895.1 Agapornis roseicollis | reverse complement strand
TTGTTTTTTTTTTTTTTTTTTTTTTTTTTTGTTTTTTTTTTTTTTTTTTTTTGTTTTTTTGGTTTTTTTTGTTTTTTTTTTTTTGGGGGGGGGGTGTTCTTTTTCCCTAATAAAAAAACAAAACAAAACCAAAAAACAAATAAAAAACAAAACCCAACAACTTTTGGTAAAAGCTTTCAGTTACCCACTCTAAGGTCTTGATAAAAAATTATGTATATAAGACTGATACACACATAATACACATAACAAGTGCCGTACATTTTAAGCAGATAAACTCATAGAGCACACAAAGATTTTAAAATCGGCATAATAAAACATACAGCTTGCTGTGGAATAGAATCTGCAACTCACATCACAGTAAAATCAATTTCATGACAAGGAGCATTACACCCATTAGCAAATGCTTGTATGATTATATGGAAATTTTGCTTTCCTATGGAATGCACAGATACAAAATACACATGTATGTATATATATGTATATAAGTATATATACTTTTAATCAATCTTATAACACTAAGGAATAAAAGAGATCCCTTTCCTTTCAGATGAGAGTTCTGCTAATGAACTGGAAGTCATATCTCTTCTCAGCACTATAAGATCATTGTTTATATCTGGTGTCATGGATATGGTCCAGAGAAAACAGGCTTGAAAAAACAAAACAAGGGACCTAAAAATAGAATCATAGAATAGCCAGGGCTGGAAAGGACCTTAAGATCATCTAGTTCCAACCCCCTACCATAAGCAGGGGCACTCCACACTAAACCATGTCATGCACGACTTCGTCCAGCCTGGCCTTGAACACTGCCAAGGTTGGAGCACTCACAGCTTCCTTGGGCAACCTATTCCAGTGCCTCACCACCTTAACAGGAAAGAATTTCTTCCTTATATCNCTGGAAAGGACCTTAAGATCATCTAGTTCCAACCCCCTACCATAAGCAGGGGCACTCCACACTAAACCATGTCATGCACGACTTCGTCCAGCCTGGCCTTGAACACTGCCAAGGTTGGAGCACTCACAGCTTCCTTGGGCAACCTATTCCAGTGCCTCACCACCTTAACAAGAAAGAATTTCTTCCTTATATCCAATCTAAACCTCCCCTGTTTAAGTTTGAACCCGTTACCCCTTGTCCTGTCACTACAGTCCCTAATGAAGAGTCCCTCCTCAGCCTCCTTATAGACCCCTTTCAAATACTGGAAGGCTGCTGAAACTTTAAATTTTTATGCTTACTAGAAGAAAGATTATGAGGAAAGAAAACTCACTCTCTGGATATTATTTCTTTACCAGATGGGAACTGGCAAGTTTAAAAGTATATTTTAAAAAATCATATCAATTCAAATAAGTCCTGATTTCTGTACTTGTACCTTAAGATAAATGTTTAATCATCTATTAAACGAAACCCACACTTGTGCACATAAGTGTACCATTCACCTTCAACTCTAGGTCAATAAATATTTTAGTGAAGTTAGCTAGTTACAAATAAACATAATTTTTAAAAGAGAATTGACCGCAATATTATTTATAGTTGGGAAACAGCAGATCACTATATATATATATATATATATATTTCAATCCTTTCTGTGCCTTTGCTGATGGAATAGTTTTAAGCTAGCAGTTATTGACTTAAATTCAGAAATTTTTATTATAATCCTTTTTTTAGTTAATTGTAAATATTTGATTTTTATTTATATTAGAAAATGTGTCTTCACTTAAAAGTTGTTAAGAAAATAAGTAATTACTAAGTCATTCAATGATTAGGCTTGTATACTCATTTAAATATGGGAATACAGACATTTTAAACTGTTCTTAGCTTTTCTAACACACCAACACATCAGTTCACCCAGATAACCTTGAGAAGTCTGTATTAAATGAACTAGATATGTTAATTCACCCAGATCTCCATTTCTGCACTGCAGTAATTTGCCTTCAAGAACAACTTACTTTTTGAACTTACAATTTTTAGTGTTTCTTTGTATTTGTAAGATCAAAAATGCATCTAGTACAGCACGTTTAGCAATGAAGACATCATACATCTCTCCTAAGTAACTCAAGTCAAAAGACAGACAAACTGATAAACTAGTAAGACTTCTATTTAGCCACAGTCCATTCTTGGCAGCTTGTGATTTCTAAGAATATCTAAACTATCTGTGAACTCCCTTTTCCCCAGAAAGCCCAGAGCATTCTGCTAGGAATCTATGTGCTTTACACACTTTCTAGACTGTTTGAAACCTCTGGAGTAGCCTATAAGAAAACTAATATATTCATGGCAAAAATTATTTCCCTACACCCTTAGCCAGTCTCACCTGCCAAATTCACAATACATTTTTTGATCAAAGTCCATGGCAGAAATCTCATAGAATAAGTATTATCAAGGATTTCACAAGCAAGTGCTTCCCTTCATGAGGGAGTTCATGACTCTCTTTGCCAAAGCTGGGTTTAGTGAGGACCCTGACTCTCTGGCCAGTGTTTTCATTGAAGACATGCTAGTGAGACTTCTTCCTTCTCCCCACATGACACTAATCATCAGACCACTTATGGAGAGATCATGCAGTCTAGTCTGCACTTCACCTTCACTACAAAGTTCAGTAGAACTTGAAATAGATTTCCTCCTCCAGGGTTTACTGAAAATTTGTTCTCATTGACAAAGAACTTTTGAAGTATCAGAGATGAAAAGTCTTGTAGCAAAAGAACATTTCTTTCCCAGGCAAGGCAAAGGAAGGCAAGGGAAAGGAAGGGAAAGCCTCAAGTCCTAACACTGTATTTTCAGAAATGACAGTTATCTAGTTATCTCTGAACGTGTGTAGACTTTAAGATTTGACATATACTCAGAAAAAAAAAAATAAATAGAAATCTAGATTTCCTTCCCCACCACCAGTAATTTTGGCTCTCTCTTGCCTCAAATTCCACTTTCCTAAGAGTGCTGTTATATTAAAACATAAAAACAATTAAATTCTTCCCACCAACAAAAGAATATTATTTTTACCAGTATTTACAAAGATAAATATAGCCAAAGCATTAATAAAAAAGTCTTAAGTAAAATTCCATCCTTTCCAGAAAAAGATGTTGTATAAGCAGAGTATTGGAGGTAGAACTACTTTATACTCTATAATCCTAGTTTGAAGTATAATGATTTTTACACTTTTTTCCAGTATCCCCACCCTTATGTAAAGTTTAAGTAGCTGCATGCATAAAAAATTAATGTTACCAAGGAAACGATTTCTAAAAAGAGAAGAGAAAAGCATGGATGTAAATGATGGTATCTGTACACAAAAAGGAGATAATAGGAAATCAGAAAATTTGTTCTACTTTTCCATGTCCTGCAATTTTTCAGATGTGATTTTTAAACCAGATCCACCAAAGATAATTTAGATAGTCACTGTTATAAGTTTCCCTTTAAGAAATCCCAGTTATTTCATTGAAATAAGTATTCTTAGTATAAATTAAATTCATTGTCAAATGTGCTGTTGCACTCCCTTTTGCTTAATAGTTCTAAGAGATCATTAAGAAGATTGAATAAAACTGTGACTGAAATATGCTGTTCTTTTAGGAATATCCAGTAGTCTCCCAGCAATTAAGGGGAAATTTTATATCATAGAATCATAGAATAGTTAGGGTTGGAAGGGACCTTGAGATTATCTAGTTCCAACTCCCCTGCTATAAGCAGGGACATCTCAAACTAAACCATGCCGCTCAAGGCTTCATCCAACCTGGCCTTGAACACCGCCAGGAATGGAGCACTCACAACCTCCCTGGCCAACCCATTCCAGCATCTCACCACCCTAACAGGAAAGAATTTCTTCCTTATATCCAGTCTAAACCTCTCCTGTTTAAGTTTGAACCTGTTACCCCTTGTCCTGTCACTACAGTCCCTATATACTAAGATATTTTCCAATACTTGGTGTATTCCCCAAATTAGGATAAAAAGTCAACAAAAACATGATTCAAACTAAAGACTAAGAAATCAGGAGAAACTGAGAATACTTGGTCCACAGTGTACATAGAGATACTCAAGCATTTAAGATCATGCTACTACCCATGGTTGAAATACAAAGTTGGAAGAGAACTGCTCTTCTGTGTAAGGAAAAATATTCTGATTCTTTAATTTCTACTTCTATCATGGAAAACAGGGCAGACCTTTAACTCATGTTTCTAAATTGAGTATGTTCAGCATGATTTGTCCCCTCCAAACTTTCCTGATTCATTTACTGCGATACTGAATAAATTCTGAATACTTCTAAACACAATTATTCTCAGATTACTTTTTTAGAGTTAATAGTACAAAGCCTATTTGTGATACACACAGTGACCAGACTGATGGTTTTTTTGATACTTTACAATGCAGTTTATTTCGTATTTGGAATATAAAACAGTTTGCTACAATGCAAATCATAATCTAAGTAAGGATTAACAGCATTGCACCTGCCCAGCTTGGAAGAAAATAAAAGAGTTTCTGCAGTAAATTATGCCAAGAAACGCTAAACCACTTCTACTCCTCTCCCCCCAATAGAAAAAGTGCTCAAGAGATGTACATTAAAACCTTTAGTTGGGGAGCAGCTATTTCCAGCCAATAAGAAGGGTAAAGCATTTTTCCTCTGGTATATTCTTGACCTATTCAGGTATGCATAAAAGGCATAACTCCAACACCTCTTCAGCTATCTTATTTGTCTTCTTATACTAAGAGGTGCTCATAATCAACTGTTTAGTTAACAGATACTGGCAAGGTATATAAAGATATTTAAGTTATCTTTAGCTTCTGAAGCAGAACGAAGATGAGTATTTGAGAAAATTTGCTCCAGCTCCACGCTGTGTATTTACTAATAGGGAAACTGTGTTGCATCTTTCTTTTCAATAGTAAGAAAAAAATAATTACTATGTATGACAGGTTGCTGGCCAGGCCAAGTGAAGCCACGGGGCAGCTTACTTTGGCATAATCAGGCATAGTTATCTCAAGAGTATTGAGTAATCAGATCAGTCTTTATGAAAAAGTGACCCATGTGCCATCAAAGATAAAAATAGAATTGGCTCATGAAGTCATTTTATGTTTCCCATAACTGCACACAAAGATTTACTAGCTACCTGAAACAAGACAACCCTTCTGGTCAAAGGTCTGAGGTGCATAATCCACTCTTGCTCACAACTATAAAAGCCTGTTAAAATTAGAGGTATTGAAAGGGTAAAATAGCAACCATGCATGACACACAGTAGGAGCACTACCGCTTTACTCATGAGAAGTTATTGCCTCTTGTTTCTGTCATATTTAATGAGTATTTTTAGGATTAATACACTGGCAGAAACTGAAAGGAATCTGGAAAGAGTAAAGGTGCTCTAGTTTTCTTTGGTACCAATTATTTGCTGTAACATTTCAGGTCTTGCCCCTAAATATGTCACCCTTGAATGCTCTCACATTCTTGATCAAGTTTCTTGCTTGATTCTTATCACTCATCACTTATTGTTTACCTCACTGTGCACCCACTTCTGCTTATCGTGTCCTGACCCTACAATGTCCCCTACCTTCTACCTCACATATTTTTCTCTTTTTCACCCTCCCCATCCTACAGCTTCCTTCACTTGCAGATATTAAAGCACTTCACAATATTTGTTTTCTTCTTTTACTTTTAAAAGCACACTCTCCCATTATATCTTCACAGATATGACTGAACTGAGAATAGAGCTGAGACTTACAGATATTTAGCCAAAAGTTCCTCTATCTTACTGTAATGTTTATGCAAGCAGAGATCACAATCAAAGGAAAAGAGTTTCTTAGATGCATCACATCAAGAAAGAATTTTTTTACCTTAAATACTTATTATCTTTTCTCAGATGGGTGAAGTCTGAGAATTCACATCATTTAAAGCTAAAAACAGGTCAAGTTTGCTCGGTTACTCAGAAATGTTATGGTTACTGGCAAGGAAAATCATACTCATCCACCCTTAATGTTTTTCTTTTTTCTCTTCAGTCTTACATGGGTGATAGCTGTCTGACCTGGGTTCAGCAGTAGCAGTCATTTTTAATCCTTCTTAGTAGCTGGTGCAGTGCTGTGGTTTTGACTTTCAGCCTGGGAACAGCGCTGATAACACCGATGTTTTTAGTTGCTGCTCAGCAATGTTTACTTCGACCAAGGACTTTGTGAGTCTCATGCTCTGCCAGGGAAAAGGGGAAGCTGGGAGGAAGCAGAGACAGGACACCTGACCCAAACTAGTCAAAGAGGTATTTCATATCACAGCATGTCATGCTCAGTATATAAACTGGGGGCAGTTACCCAGAAGAGGTAGTTCACTGCTCCGTCATGCTGTGGATCAATGGGTGCTATCATATTTTCTTCCCTTGTTATTTCCCTTATCATTATTATTATTGGTGGCAGCAACAGTGGTTTGTGTTATACCTTAGTTACTGGGCTGCTCCTATCTCAACCCATGGGAGTTACATTCTTTTGATTCTCCTCCCTGTCCCTTCGGGGGTGGGGGAGGGGTGAAGAAGGTGGGGGAGGGAGTGAGTGATCAGGCTGCGTGTGTTGCTGACTGCACTTAAACCACAATATCATCATACTTTGTATTTGTTGCACAATAGAATTTATGTGCAGATGCCTTAGTCTGAACAATGTTTATCAGCTACAGGACTAGAGACCTTGCACTATAATCCAGTGCATCCTTCCTATTGTACTCCTCTTTTTGGTCCAGATCCCAGTGACTGCTATCTGAACTTATCACTGCTGGCGAGCAGTTACTCACTCAAGGGAATCACACAGGAACTTCTTTATTTCCTCCACTAAGCTGAAAAAAACAGCTGAAATGGCAGTGTTTACACTTCTTGAAAACTGCTAAATCATCCCCAAGGTTTATTTAACTCCACGGCATGTAACAGTATCTTTGAAGAGCAATCTGTGCATTTGGGATGCACCTCATACTGTACCAAATAATAGGTTTATCAAAAAAATAATGAGAAAGCTTTGTTATTTTAAACCACAGATGTTAATTATTATAATTTATTTTGACCACATTCAACATACGGTTTTAAAAGCAAAGCATAAGTAAATTCAGTAATTGCACTAACTGTTCTAAAATGTAAATGTAAAATGCCAGCTGCATGGAATTCCTCATAACTTTTATTTGGTTTACTTCAAAAAAAAATTAAATCTGATCTTTTTAGGCTCCTCAGAACCCACAGAACCCAATCCTGGGTTTAGCAGTAGCAGTCATATTTTTTTCTTCGTAGTAGTAGCTGGTGCAGCACTGTGTTTTTGACTTTTGGCCTGGGAACAGAATTGATATCAGCAATGTTTTCAGTTATTGCTCAAATGTTTAGCCTGACCAAGGACTTTGTGAGCCTCATGCTCTGCCAGGCAGAAGCGGAGGCCGGGAGGAAGCAGGAACAGGACACCTGACCCAAACTGACCAAAGAGTTATTCCATACCACAGCACGTCATGCCCAGGACGTAACGGAGTGTTACCCAGAAGGGCTAGTGCTCTGGGGGCTTGGAGGAGGTATCGGTCACTGCTTGTTTGGACAGGGGTGTGGTGAGTTATCTGTCGATGGGTAGTGAGGTGCTGTATTCTCTTCCCTTGTTATTTCCTTTATCATTATTATTATTGGTGGTAGCAGCAGTGATTTGTGTTATACCTTAGTTACTGGGCTCTTCTTATCTCAACCTGTGGGAGTTGCATTCTTTTGATTCTCCTCCCCACCCCTCCGGGAGCAGAGGAAGGGCAAGAAAGGGGGGGTTGAGTGAGTGAACAAGCTGCGTGGCTGGGTTTAAACCACGACAGATACTGAAACCGTACTCTTGGCTATGCTGATGAATGTTAGCATGAATGATATATGGATTGGTCAGTCCAAAAATCTGCAAAATAAACCAACATTTTCACAACCTTACATAGAACGTTGATATTATTTAACAAAAGCAGAGAAGTCTTTTGAATTACTGGGAAAACAATAGCTTCCCTAAGCCAGAAACACTTGTTCTGTTCCATTTAGTTCCCCTCCCGCCTTTTATTTTTAGTCATATGGAAGTTAACTCTGCCTGCAGGAAGTTCCTTAGAGTACTGTTTTTCAAAGATGGAAGACATTGTTTATTTTCTGTCAGTTCCAGGAGTAGATGCTACCCATAGATCCCACCAGCTTTGAAACTCCAAATGACGGAAGCTGACTATTATACTGTTCTCAATATGGCTTCTATATATATGGCACTCAAACTGCTATCACTGGTACGTATGCCAAGAGGTTTATTCCCAACATCATGATTCTTTCTGCTGTAAATTAACATAGTCCTGGGAATATCATGTGAAACGAACCTCCGTGCAGATGGACAATATGAAGTTTAGAGAATGTTTAAATAGTACTGGAACACTTTTGATGGTTAGAAGGCAGAATACAGTTGTCAGTTCAAAAGGGATACTTAACCTATCATAGATAAGAATCTGGCACCTATAACTATCATTTTTTTACTTGAACAACAATATCTTATCTAAATTGCCAACATTATTTTTAAAAGCTAAACCTAATTACATATTTGGGAAATACAAATGTTATCACTAAAGACTTCATTTTATTATTTGTATAAAGTATTTCTTATTGCTGTGAATCACTGTCATCAGTAAAAAGGCTTTTACTACAGATATATCCTGTATGCAATCTCCTTGAAAAGTCTAATTTCTATGGGAAGGAGCTAGTCAGTATACTTTACTGTCAGATATTACACAATGCTATGAACTACTTTCTCGTGGTAGTTTTTAAAATTGTTAGTAAAAATGTTATCTGAACATAATTCTGTTACATTTTTGGAAGTTTATATTCTTATAGTTATTACATCAGCTGATAGCATGGAAAATATAAAGTGAAAAAATCAAGGTAAAATATTTATGAAATGAAAATTAAGTGACCTAATTTAATAGACAGGCTTAATTGATTTTAGTTTCATTTGACCAAGAACCCATATAAAATTAATGAAAATGTGAAGGATTTCTACTTTGCCAGGAACATGAAATTATTAACATAGTAGACTAAGTCTACAAGAAATCTGGAGAGGGGCTTTTTACAAAGCCATGTAGTGACAAGACAAGGGGAAATGGCTTTAAAATGAAAGAGGGTAGATCTACTTTGGATATTAGGAAGAAATTGTTTTCTATGAAGGTTGTGAGACACTGGAACAGAGGAGTTGTGGCTACCTCATTCTTACAAGAGTGTTCAAAGCTGGTTTGGGTGGAGTGTTGGAGTTCTGAGCAACGTGGTCTAGTGGAAGGTGCCCCTGCCCATGGCAGGGGGTTGGAACTGGATGATCTTTAATGTCCCTTCCAAATCTAACCACTCTGTGGGATTCCAAATTTTGATTTTTGAACATCCAGTTATTATTAGTTAAAGACTCCTAATTTAGTTAAATTTTCCTAGAAGAAATGAAAATTTAGAGCTTTCATTATTTTTTACACTCTGGTTTTCATAATAACGTAATACTCCTCCATCTTTCTCCTCAATCAGGTTCTATTCAATCATGTGAAATAGTGTGTGCCAAGGTTTCTGAAAAATGTTGAAATTACATGATACCTTTGCCTTCTAATTCTGTTTTATTGTATTGAATTGTGTCCATTACATTCACAAGATGTGCCATCACTCTTGTGATTCCTTTAAACTCTGTCTTCTCTCAGTTTGGCAAGACATGTTATTATTCAGCTAATTTTAGTTTCCCTGTTCTCAATATCTGTAATCATATGCTGACTTAAATGTGTCTTGTTACATCTGCTGTATCAAGGAAGGAAATACTTTTAACATCACTAAGACGCCAGCTATGTAGGTTAGCATGGAATTTCATGCAAAGTGAATGCAATGGACCCTGATCCAGTATTTGCACTATATCTGTAACTGCTAGAACCTTGAACCTGGCAACTTTCCAGACCTCTTTCACAAGCAGTCATTCTCTCCAGTGATCTGATAAAGAACACATAAAGTGTTAATGCAAACCTGGCTTGCTTCTGCTTTTATTTAAGTGCCACCTGCTGCCTTGCAAACAAAAGAATTTTGATAGCCTGTAACTTTAAAGTGTGCTTTTTACTCTGATTGCTTCATACTCAGACTTCATGGCAAGTAAGATATACAGGAAAATCTGTAGGAATTCTATGTATGTAAGCACCATAGCTAGAAAGAGGTAAAAGGTATACATAACTTTTTTATTTTTTAAGTTACTATATTAGAATAAAAATGAGTACATGGGAAATGGTTAGTGACCTGCTACATCACTTAGACACACTAAAGTCTACAGGGCTGGATGGGATCTACACAGGGGTAGTGAGGGAGCTGATGGAAGTGATCATCAAGCTATTTTCAATAATTTAGCAGCATTCCTAGCTAACTTGGAGGTCGCAGTTGACTGGAAGTTAGCAAATGTGACACCTACCTGGAAGAAGGGCCAGAAGGAGGGTCCAGGGAACTACAGACATGTCAGTCTGACCTCATTGCTGGGGAAGATTATGAAGCAGATCATCTTGAGCACCTCACAACCCTCACAGTGAAGAATCTCTAATATTTCATCTAAATCTACCCTCTTGTAGTTTAAAGCCACACCCCCTTTTCCTACCCCTACATGCCCTTGTAAACTCTCCAGGTTTCTTGTAGGCCCCTCTAAGCACTAGAAGGCTGCTATAACATGTCCCTGGAGCCTTCTATTCTTCATGCTGAACAAATTCAACTCTGTCAGCCTCAGACAACTTGACCTCATGAGTGTAGGTGAAGTACCAGGAGGTGCTTCTGACAGTAAGAATTTGATCTGTCTACTTATGCATGCATACTGAGAATGAAATCTACATGGAAAAGTGTTCACAGTCAAAAAAACCAACCCTGTTATTCTATACCAAAACATCAAAATGTTTAACTTGGCTTTTGGCCCCTTTATACTTATCTTCCATAGTTTAGAATCCTTTTTAATTTTTTCTATGTGAATTAAGTCAATGGAATAAAACCATTTTTCCTACACAACCCCCAAGCAATGAATGAAAAGCAATTCTCTCTCTCCTTGGCTTGATGGGTATTCATTTTGTAGAAAGCATTTTTATAAAAGAACATAATAGTAACACAGTCCAAACCAATCGATATTCTCTAATGTTTAATTCTAGAATTCACAGTTTTTTGTGTTCTTTTAATTCTCTATTTCTAATAGAGTTCTAATGTTCTTACAAAAGTACTGTTTAAAAAAAAAATGTAGCCACCGTCTGTCTCATTTTGGAATGAGAAGTGCAAGTTAATTATATTATATATAAAAGTGACTCTCTCAAGAGATAAAAATATATTTTTCTATACCTATTTGACATTTAAAATGTTAATAATCATACTCATACACTGTAACATAGAGATACCATCTGAATTTATATGTAAGTATGATGAAAGCTACACCTGAAATCCTGAAAACTTCACTGTAGTGAAGTGAAACTGTTCAGTTGCTGATTGCCTGCCAGCGTTATAGCAGCTTCCAACCTGTTTCTATATTGATCTAGTAGCCTATGTGTCAGATCATGAAAAATAGCCATCTGTGTCAGGTACAGCAGCAGGTGCTGTATCCATTGAACAGGCTTCTGCCTGGTTACAATAAATCTTTTTGAAGCACCTGGTAACCTTGACAGACACTTTTATCTTTGTATAAAAACACCCACCACTTCAAAAGCTTGTCTGAATAGAAATGAGAAATTCAAGAGATAACATCCGTTCATAAAGGCCAGAAACCGAATCTACTGCAGATATACTGTGAAGTCTATGTAAGACAGTATTTAGATTCACAAGGAATTCCTTATCATACACAGGCAGTAGTGTCTGCTCATTTTGTGTGTTTCAGTACAATATTGCTAATGTTATCACAAGGCAGAACTTTAGGATAACAGGTATGTAACGATAAATACTTTGTCACCAACATTTTACAGATTTCTGTTTGCACAGACAAGGCTTGTGCAGATAAACCAAGTAAGATAACTCACTACTAAAAGATTTAAGTAATGATGACCTTTCAGGGTATCTGTCAGTAGGTTTACATCCAAAGTTTTTGTAGGAAGATGATATACATCAAGAATACTTGATCAGATTGTTTTTTAAAAAATATTTTAAATATTTTAAAAATATTTAAAAATATTTTAAGTGTCTCATCTGTATTTATTAGTAGATGTATTTTTGAACTCAGAGCTACTATTTATTATGTGGGTTAAAAGTAATTCTTGAGATAAATTACTCAGCTGAATGTTTAAGAAAGTACTCTGACTTAATAAATGATAGATCTCTGTAACTGGACCATGCAGTTTTGCCTCCAGTAATTGTTGAATTTCTTCTGTTGTCACATGCTCAATAGTAGTTAATAATTTTGTCAAGTCGACATTTCTCTTTTTAAAGGACATACATAATGAAAATTAAGATAGTCTTTAAAGGAAAAATAGTCTAACAATATGAATAAAACCATGGAAAATTAGTATCTGATTCTTGTGAAGGAAAAGGCAGAATAGAGAGTTGTATCAGGGGTGTGTGTATTTCCTGCAGTGGGATGCAAGGATGACAGTCATGTGAACTCCAGTGATGTTATTTTGCTAGATGAAGAACATAAACCCCAGAATTAATAGCAGGAGCTCCCATTAGTGGTTAATATCACTGAGTTAATCCAAAATATCTCATAAAGTGGAAACTGTTTGATATGCAGAAATTGGTCTGGGAATTCATCAGTTCTATTCCAGTCATAGAAAATGCTGCACATATTTGGCTTAACTCACTTAAAGAATCAGCAGACTGTGATTTCATGTTTGTGAGTATCTGGCCGATGAATGAAGCAGTAATAGCCAGATATTTACTAGGAAGAGATGTTTTGCATTTGAGTTTCATGACTAATTAAGGAAAGATATCTGGTTTTATATGTATATATTAGTAGAGGAATGAGAAATTACTGGAGGACTTTGTAATCTGCACTCTTCTGATACTGAAAAAACACCTGACAATTTTCAGGAGCTTCTTGAGACAACCTGGAGAGAACTGAAGCTGCACTTGTAGAATCAGTTGTAAACTGTAACCCCTATGAGAGTAGTGACTTGCTATTTAATTCTATTTCAGCCTTTGGTATACTACTAATTTCTGAACTCATATCTGTGGCGGATAAACAACAGTCTAGTGCTCCTGTAATGATGATACTTGTGTAGGAAAAGTGATAAATGAGATTGTATCATAATTATGCTTGGGAAGAGGTACTGACATTAAATCTATAGAAGTATTGGTAGCCATGTATGGTACAGGCATGATATTAGACTTTCTTTTTACTGACAAACTAAGAAAAAGTGTGAAGGGAAAACATCTGTTGATGTTGTTATCCTGAATACAGCTGAAGACTTTCTAGTGGAAATTTGTCCTCCTAGTCCAGAGCTCAGTTTAGCCAAATCAGTGGTCAGAAGTCTCCCACTGTTGAAAATATCTGCCTGTTTTAGGCCTTTAAGGATAAAAATGTAGGAAAAAAAAAAAACAACAAAACCAAACAAACCAACAAACAAACAACAAAACAAAAACACATAAGAGAAAGAAAAAAATAACTAACTTCAGCCCTAGACTGACTCTGCAGCAAATTACATGGCCACCAAAACCTCACTCAGTCTTACCAAAGTATTATATGGCAAACAAATACCACTCTGGAAATCATATTATTAATAAAAGTGTAAAAGCAGTTTTAGTGAACTCATG
Source organism: Agapornis roseicollis (assembly GCA_002631895.1). Lineage (NCBI taxonomy): Eukaryota > Metazoa > Chordata > Aves > Psittaciformes > Psittacidae > Agapornis > Agapornis roseicollis. The sequence continues at coordinate 11,659 of NDXB01005907.1, read as the reverse complement.
AGTGAAGTAAATGCAAATATCCCATTATTCATATTCTGTATGAAGGCCAAGATCAGAAGTGGCACTGCTCAGAAGTGTTAGATTTTCTAACTCAAACTGCTATGAATCAATATAAAAAGGAATCAATTACAAATATTACCCATTGAGAACACCAGCAAACTAGCTGACGTGATATTCTGGAAGATATACAGATGTAACTGTATCTACTAACTGCTTTTCACTGTGTCATTACTTACATCAAGAAGGAATAATACCTATTAAGAATGCAACAAAAGCTTAGAATCATAGAATAGCAAGTTGAAAGGGACCTCAAGGATCACCTAGTCCAACCTTTCCTGGCAAAAATACAGTCTAGGCAAGATGGCCCCAGCTAAACACAGTATTTCCAGTGTGGCCTTACAGGTGCTTAGTAGAGCAGGCTAATGGCTTCTTTATCTCTGCTAATGATGCCTTTACTGATGTAACCCAGATTCCTGTTGGCTTTCTTTGCCACAACTGTACACTGTTCATTCATACTGAGCTTGCTGTCCACCAGGGCCTCCGGGTCTCTTTCCACAGAGCTACTCCCCAGAGAGGCAGATCCCAGGCTGTGCTGTATTCTTGCATTGTGTTTACCCACACACAAGACATTACACTTGTCCTTGCTGAACTTCATCAAGTTCTTGTTAGCCCACTCTTTCAGTTTATCCAGGTCTTCCTGCAGGATAGTTCTCCTGAAGTGTCCACTTCTTCACTCAATTTGGTATCATTGGCAAACTTGGTCAGGATATACTTGTCCCCATCTTCCAGATAATTTATGAAGATACTGAACATTTCTGAGCCCCATGTTGATCCCTGGGGAATCCCCCAGGTTCAAACTGGCAGGTTACCGGTCTGAAAAGGAGCTATTCACCAGTACCCTCTGAGTGCTGCCAGTCAGCCAGCTCCCCACCAATCATACAGACCACTTAAGACCATAACGTGTCAGTTTCTCTAGGAGGAGTCTGTGAAAAACCCTATTGAAAGCCCTGGAGAAATCCAGGTAGATAATGTCTATGACTTGCCTCACAGCAACTGGGGACACTTTATCATAGAAGGTGATCCAGTGTGTCAAGCATGATTTGCCCCTGGTGAAGACTAAAGACTAATAATTTGCTGGATCCTCCTTAGAGCCCTTCTTGTAGATGAAGGTGACATCTGCCTTCTTCCAGTCTTTCTGGGACATCCCCCAATCTCCATGACTTCTCAAAGATTACAGAAAGCCAGCTCTGTTACACCCTCGGGTGCAAATTGTCAGGGCCCATAAATCTGTAGGGGTCAAGCTTCTGTAACACTTCACATACCAACTCTTCTTTCTCTGACAGTGGGTCTGTGCTTTCAGCAACCTTGATTTTTGTTCCCAAGGCCTAGGGCTCAATAGTGCTGGTAAAGACAGAGGTGAAGAAAGTGTTGAGAACATCTACCTTTTCAGTGTTGTTGATGACATTCACATCTCCTGCTTAACAATGGGCCAATACTTTCCTTCTGTTTCTGCTTGTTGTTTATGTACCTGAAGAATCCTTTCTTGTAGTTTTTGACATATTTGGACAATTTCAATTCAGGAAGAGCAAAAGCTCTTCTGTGTCTTTGCACTCCCTGTCAATACCCTTGTTGTTCTCAATGGGTATTTGCCCACTTTCCCATCTCTGGTGTACTTGTGTCTTGGTTTTGAGCAGACTCAAGCTCACAGCTAGGCCAAGGGGGTCTCTGACCTATGAAGGTTCCTTCCAACCCAAACTATTCTATGATTCTGATTCTTGTTCCACCTTCTTTCCTCACCCTCAAAAGGCATTTGGTTTTTGTGCTTCCAGGAGTGTTCTTGAAAAACTCTTGGCACTCTCTAGCTCCTTTATTCTCCATAAAAGCTTCCCATGGAATCCCTCCCAGCTGAGTGCTGTGCAAGCTGAAGTTTGCTCTGCTAAAATCTAAGAACTTGGTTTATTACTAACCTTTAGCATGCTCAGCTAGGTCCCAAACTCCACAATATTATGCTCACTGCAGCCAAGGCTGACACTAACCAATATATTACACAGCAGGTTTTCTTGGTTTGTAAGTAGCAAGTCCAACAGTGCCTCTTTCCTACTTGACACATATGTATATCTCCAAAAGACTAGTCTGTACAGAAATCAAGCATTAAGTAAAACTCATTTACCTAAATTAAAAAACAGGACTCCTGGTTTATTTTTTATACAAGCAATTACTTGGAAAGAGTATAGAAGCAAACAATTCTGAAACTGTAAAGAGGGCGCCTTATCTGTGCTATCTGTGTAGTACTAGCTTTAATAAAATGAACAGGCCACAATCTTCAAAATAAAATGTTGTAATTGTGTTAATGTTGACTTTTCTTCAAATATTTTAGACATAACAGGATAGGAGTATTTTAGGCTTCCCAAAAACATCACTATAAACAGTTCAGAGTGCAGAGATGTTGAGAGGCTTGTTGCAGATATTTTTAGTGAAGAAGCTGTCTAGATGCACAGAAAAGGAAGCACTGAGAAAACACATGAAGTAGGAAAGGAAAATCGAGTCTCCATGGAGTAAGACAAATTATCTTTCTGTTGCTGACTAGCCAAGGAAGAAGGAAAGATTGGCATTAGGGTCAGGCATTTTCGAATGCAATATGAGGTATATGAAATTGTACACTCCAGCAAAGCAATCTGAAAACCAAACTCAGAGAAAGTGCGGTTTTCCCTACTGGATGTGTAAGATGCTTGGAAAAACACTTTTGAGAGAAAAGAGTAATTTTCCAGTTACTTACAAATGCAATTAAGAAAGCATGATGGATTAAATTAATGGAATAGAAGGTAGTATGGGAAGTAGAAAACAATACTCTTAAGAAGAAAATACATTTTGAGTATTCTTACCATTAAAAAAGCACAAACAAGGAAAGAAGACTGACATAATGCAATTACTCAGAAGCTCTTCTGCTTACCTTGGGACACTTCTTCTGTATGAAAACCAGGAGAAGAATGTTCAGACCAAAGTTCCATAGACACAGCCAGGGCTGATGGAAGGTCATTGTCTAAAATCTCATCAGAAAACACTTCAGCCACTTCAGTGACAGTTTTCTTGCTTTGGGGGATAGGTAAACAGGTGATACTGTTTATTCCATCAACACAAAGAAACCCAGTGGAGCAGGACTGTATAAGACAATCATTGTAATTAAGCTCACAGCTTCGTCCCTGAAAGAGAATTTTCAAAAAGCCATTTTTAAAGGCAATTTGCATTTCATAGTTACATTAGTTCAAATTATTGCTACCTTTTCACTTTAAAATGCTGTTTACTTATATTAAGCTTTCCACACTTTTGAAAGCAAATCTAATCATGTGGAAAATATTGCTTTATTAAGTTTATGGTATAGTCGTATACTTTAAATTTTAACTAAATGACATTTGACTGTATTACAAATTACAAATATAAATAGTTTTTCAACAGTTTTATAACTGCAAAGTATTAAAGATAGTATTGTCACCAGTAATAAAAAGGGGTTAAAATAATCATCTGCAGTTAACATGTAGTTACACAGAAAATTTTGTAGTGCACTTGGCTGTCCAAAAGCCTGTGGTTTGTTCTGATTGTCAAATTAATGCTCTTTCTTTTTGTACACTGAAGCTCAGTATTTGTTGCCTGTTGTCAGCAAATCTTCAGACAGAACATTGCTAATACATTAAGTTCACAGATACCTCTTGGAAAATTAAAAAACATGTAGTGGCAGTCTCAAATTTGATCTGGCAATCACTTTTATTTTTTTATCAAGACTAATAATTCATGGGAAGCCTGAAATATCCTTCCTAGTAATAAATTAAAAATGTTTTATTCAGTGGCTTGTAAAAAAGACAAGAAATACTGCATTTTTTATAGCAATAAGTACATTAATTAAATGCACTCTTGAAGTGTGAAATAAACATATTCTGAAGCCAGACCTGCATTCATTTTATTTTCACTTCTATTGTAATGAACTAATGGATTATGTAAAGAGATACAGCTAACTCAGCTAATCTAGAAAGTTCCTACATATCTGGATAGCTATTTAAAATATGCATGGTGTCATCCCTGAAAGACATACACCTCTGACAGCATATCATCATGATACAATTTCTGTCTGAAGCTTCTCCTACAGCTGGGGCACATGTAAGAAAATTCAACTAAATTCTGTAGTGCTCAATAAGCATGTGCTCGTTGCACTCTTCCCACAGACAAAATGCTTAAATAGTCTCTCTTGGCTACCTGGCTTGATATTCACACAAAACTTGAACAACTTTCATTTTCTTACATCTCTATCAACTCTATTAAATTTATTTATAACATTGGGAAATAATAGGAGATGCAAGAGAGAAAGGCAAAAATACAGACAGAGAAAATGAAATTACTCTTATAATTAGTTTAAGTCATTCAGTGTTTAAAATGGAAGAGATTAAATTGATGGGTTTTGAATGATTTAGATATATCCATACATTCCATACCTGTTTCAATCAAGTTCTTAATTTGCTTTGGCAAGCAGATGAGCTATCTGGTAAATTCATGGCATCTTATAAGATCATTTACTGTATCAGTATGCCAAAAAGCATGAAGGAACAGCAGGCCTATTCATATGTCATATTCCCACAGAATGATAAAAACTTTTCTTCCTTGATCTATTTTCATTCCATACATAGCACAAATGATCAGTTTGAGTAATATTTCTGTCTAATAATTTTTTTAATCCTATAAAACTTGTTTTATTCTGACTTTCCCTCTGACTTATTAGTGCATTTTTATTACTTTTACATGTAATGGTGAAGAGCATTTCATTAAGATTTTATTACTCATAGAAGCAAAGCAGATGTGGATAACCTCTGCTGTGTGTGAAGGGTACATTAAATAGTCATAGATAAATTTGACAGCCTTGAAAGTCTGTCTGTAAATGCTTTAACAACTTTCATGCAGGTAGATCATAGAATCTTATATCTGTTTAGGTTGTGCAGATTTGCATTTAAAAGTGTGTATAGCTGTTTCATTTTAAAAGTAAACATCTATTCAATATGCCACTGGCTATGCTTTCTCTCTCAAAATTTATGAGAAACTTCATGATCCATACTTTATAATCCATACTTCAGATAGTATCATGTACATAGACTACAGAAGATTTACTTTACACACACTGTAGCTGGAGCTCCTTGAATACTTACTTCTGTGGGAGGTCCACTGTTTCCTCCTCATACTTACCCAATAGTTAGGAACCAGAACCCATCAAGGGCCTACCAAATACACATCTTAGGAAGTTTAATCCCTCTGATGGTTCCTCTCTGATGGTTTTATTTGGTGTTCAGAAGATTTTTTGGGGTGAGAAACTAATATGAAAAAAAATAGTACAATTCATTTTCTGCTTAACCTCAGACTTGCTTTGTGATCATAGACTTGCCTGGCAGTACTTGGAAGAACCTTTTGGATGGTTAACATGATCACTTGTCTTGCTTTGCTGTCTTTTATCAGCTACTATGGGAGTCAATCCTTTGCCTGTAAGCTCATTGCCTCTGCCTACCTTGCTGCAATCCTTGGCTTCTGCCCTACCTTCACTTCTGAAGCAGCCCACTTGACATTTGTGCTCCCTGACATGTGCTAGTATGTACTGGGGATCTCCTTGAGGGCATGTGTGTGGGACAGAGATTAATGGTGCCTGAGAAGAACTGAAGATAGAAGGGTTTTTTCTGCTTTTCAGAAAAAACTTTTTTTTTTGCCATTTTATTGCTTTATTAGCTTTTCCCTCATTGACTGTAAATGAGAATCTTCTGCTGGAGAAAGAAGCCCTGAAACCAGCTAATGTCTGAAATTACTTTTTCTTGACTTGATTGAAGAGATCTATGACAGTGAATATGAATCTTACTTGCAATAACCTGTTCCTTCTATTTTACAGCTGTAGATACACCAAATAAATTGTCAACATTTATAAAGAAAAGGTATTCAAATAACAATTTCAAGCTTAGAACTGTAGAGATAAGAATTACTGAAATAAGAAAAAAACCCTAAAACCATATACTCCTTTTTTCTCCAAAAAACAAACCCCAAACTAACAAACAATAACAAAAAAAAAAAAAAGATGATATCAAAACTGAAGTGTGATAAGGTAAAGCACAAGCTAAAATTGTATGTACCAACTGCATGTCTTCAGCTACAGAAAGAACTGGCAAGAAAAGTTGGTGGCAGCATGGAAATTTCAACCTTACATGAATACAGCACTGGTATTTAGACACCCTCAAAGGATTCTTTTGGTATGCTGAACAGAAAGAATAAAATATAGCACCAAAGCCTAGAGTGTCAAGCATAAAAAGGAACTATTTGGTTTAGTTTCAGGGAACTTGTTTTTAAAGTATCTGTATGCAATAGTCTCAAGTATGAGTCATCTTAGTATGTAAAAATATTAATTGATATGTGAAATACAACCATTGATTTGCATGCATGATAAAATTAGTGGCTTTTTTAAATACTAATGTACTCTGCTGACTCAAAAAGCCATTACATGTGCACACTTTTCCACTTTTTGTCGATATCAGATAGCTATTTCTCTGGAATATTAGAGTTGCTATTAATAAAACAAAAAAACAAACCAAACCAAAACTAAGAACAGTTACTAACATGCTGTAGTTTTCTGAAAAGTCAGGCTTTATCTGAGCAAGGTTAAAAAGGAAAAGGATTGCATATATCATTTTCTGTGCAACAATGAATAGTCAAGTTAAGGGAAGGACAAGAAAGAATGCCAGCATCTCACCACAAATCCTGCCTTGCAAAAACAGGAGTAACCAAAGCTGGGGTCCTTCTGAACACAGATGCCATGTATACAGGGGTTGGATATGCACTCATCCACATCCAGCTCACAATGGAGGCCTTCCCATCCTGTCAGAAAAGAAATAAAAACCAATCAAAACAATAAAAATACCCAAAATTAAGACTTATTAAAATGCAAATCTATTTATGGAATGTCAATCAAAAAAACCTGTGAGCAACTGTAATCAATTATTACATATAAATATATAAAAATATATAGCACAAGATGGTTCTAAACTGAAAGTAGTTTAGATTAGATATTATGAAAAAATTATTCGCTATGACGATGGTGAGACACTAGCACAGGTTGCCAAGGAAAGTTGTGGCTGCCCCATCCCTGGAAGTGTTCAAAACCAGATTTGAGAAACCTGGTCTAATGTAAGGTGTCCTTGCCTGTGGCAAGGGCGTTGGAACTAAATAATCATTAAGGTCTCTTCCAACACAAACCATTCTATGATCTTATGATTCTATCTATTAGGAAAATTAATATTTGCCAGCTTCTGTTTCTGTAGAGACACAAGTAAGCAAACAAGAGTAAAAGCTGAATATATCCTTTTTTTACTGAATTAAGTGACTTGATGGGTTGCCCTTTACCTAAGAATTATCTGTATTCTTGCCTCTTTTGTGGCTAAGAATTATAAAGTGTAAAACATTCCCTGAAACCTCTCTTCTCCTTTCAGATTTGCATACTGCAGCCAAAGCCATATTGTTTTTTCCAAATATAAACTGAAAGAGTATAGTACTGCCTGTATTAACTTTTGCCCCTTTTTGCCATATTCATTAAATTTGTGCATTATTGTCACACTGAGAAATGAAAACTGAATGTTTAGACAGAAGACACTGTCCCACACGACAACCTTGTCTCTAAATTGGAGAGGCATCAATTTGACAGGTGGACCACTCGGTCGATAAAGAACTGGTCGGATGGCTGCATGCAAAGAGTTGTGGTCAATGGCTCAAAGTCCGGCTGGAGGCCAGTGATGAGTGGTGTCCCTCAGGGATCGGTGTTGGAACCGGTCTTGTTCAACATCTTTGTTGGTGACATGGACAGTGGGATTGAGTGCACCCTCAGCAAGTTTCCTGATGACATCAAGCTGTGTGGTTCGGTGGATACGCTGGAGGGAAGGAATGCCATCCAGAGGGACCTTGACACGCTTGTGAGGTGGGCTGATGCCAACCTCATGAAGTTTAACCATGCCAAGTGCAAGGTCCTGCAGATGGGTCAGAGCAATCCCAGGCACAGCTACAGGTTGGGTAGAGAAAAGATTCAGAGCAGCCCTGCCGAGAAGGACTTGGAGGTGTTGAACATGAACATGAGCTGTCTTCAGTGTGTGCTTGCAGATGAGAAAGCCAACCATCTCCTGGGCTGCATCAAAAGGAGCGTGACCAGCAGGTCAAAGGAGGTGATCCTGCCCCTCTACTCTGCTCTCATGAGATCTCACTTGGAATATTGTGTGCAGTTCTGGTGTCCTCAACATAAAAAGGACATGGAACTGTTGGAGCAAGTCCAGAGGAGGGCCATGAGGATGATCAGAGGACTGGAGCATCTTCTGTATGAAGACAGGCTGAGAGAGTTGGGGCTGTTTAGCATGGAGAAGAGAAAGCTGTGTGGAGACCTGCTAGCAGCCTTCCAGTATCTGAAGGGGGCCTATAGGGATGCTGGGGAGGAACTCTTCATTAGGGATTGTAGTGATAGGACAAGGGGTTACGGTTTCAGACTTAAAAAGGGGAAGTTTATTTTGGATCTAAGGAAGAAATTCTTTCCTGTTAGGGTGGTGAGGCACTGGAATGGGTTGCCCAGGGAAGTTGTGAGTGCTCCTTCCCTAGCGGTGTTCAAGGCCAGGTTGGACGGAGCCTTGGGTGACATGGTTTAGTGTGAGGTGTCCCTGGCTGTGGCAGTGGAGTTGGAACTAGATGACCTTAAGGTCCTTTCCAATCCTAGCTATTCTATGATTCTATGAAATTAGTTACATTACACAACATAAAATAAGGGGAAAAAAATTAAAAGAGTAACTCTGAAACTGGTTACTGTACCAAATTCTGATGAAATGCAGGTTTGTGTTTCAATACCATCAGGATACTACCTGCTTATATTTCAATTGTCAGATTACTGGAATTTTTGTCAATAGGCATTTCTTATAAAAATCACTTTTACATCATAAATTGGATGAAGCCTTGGGTGACATGGTTTACTGTGAGGTGCCCCTGCTTATGGCAGGGGGGTTGGAACTAGATGATCTTAAGGTCCTTTCCAACCCTAACTATTCTATGATTCTATAAATTAGAGGCCAAAAGCTATCTGGAAGCTGCTTTTTAGATCACATTATTTGAGCCTGTATTGAACTTTCTCCTTAGAGGCTAACCTAAACTGGAAGGAGCCCAATTGTTTGGTAAATACGAACCCAGAATTTCGTAAATATTGCTTGTTATTGAAAAACGCAGACTTTCTGCCATGATACTCCCTCTACCCGTGACATACTTGCTACTTCTCCAACCAAATTTTCTTATTTCTAAACAAACAAATTAATGTAATTTGACTTTCCCCAAAAAACTCTGATAGAAACAAAACCAAAACAAAATGGAAAAAAAACAAGAAGACAAACAAAAAAACAAAACCAAAAAAAACACAACAAAAAGGCTCCCTATGAAAAAAACCTCCACAAGCAGTCTTCAGCTGACACAAATCTGGTTGCTACCCCTGTCCTGCCTTTGCCTCACAGCATGCATCAAGTAGACCCAACAGTTACATTCCAGCCCTGCTTTAGCTGCCCTGGCAGAAATGCAGCCTGCCACAGTTAAAGTCTTCAGCTGTGAGGCCACTATTAGTTCCAACAGCTGCTGCTGTTTCTTTTGAGCTGTCTGAGATGCTGTTAGAATACAGTTTATATCTCTCTGTGCTGTTTCTGCACCTGAACAGCCTGCAGCTGCAGTCACAGATCCTGAACGTGCATCTATTATTCTAAGGGCATGAGGCCTGCTACTGGGACAATAGCTGACAAAATTCATGATCCATTACAGAATGGATTTGTCAGAGCTAAATCAATTCCCTTTTCTGGTATCACATGCTGTCACCACATGCTTCATTTTATTCTCCAGAGGTTTTTGGAAAGCTGCAGTCATCTGCTTTGTTCCTACTTCTGTCTTGCTACTCTCCCTTTCCCATTTTATTAAAACCCAACTGTTGATCTGTTGCTGGATATCTCGCACTTCCTGCCAGAAGTTCTTTCCCATAGTTGCCTGTACAAATCCAAAAATACTCAATCTCGTCTCCATATTTCTATAGAAGAAGCTTAGTAGAGAAATGCAAGGCCTATCATATGTGAACAGCAGTAGCCTGCGACAATAGTAAATTTGTTCCAAACATTTCTACTTTCTGTCTCTGAAAGTTATTTTTAATTCATCTTCTTTCAAGCCATATTTCAGTTGTGTAACATTCCAAAAAGCTGTTCATCCTAAAGATTCCCCTGCACCTCCAAATTCACGTACTTTCTGAGTTGCAACCTTCTTATCTCTTCAGCTGTTTCAGAGACTCAAATAAATTTGAAAATGTCATATTAATTGAAAAAAAAAAGAGCAAGATACATAACTGTGATGCATATACCTAATGCATGTGGTTATTTCACTGTGTTTTTTCCTGGTAGAGAAATAACATAGAGATTTTTCACCCCCGCTAATGAATGCTATTATGAATAGAAATGCAAAAGGAAGGCAGCTTATGTTTGGGCTGGAAGTTGTTTAAAATGTGTTAGCAGCAGGAGAGAGTTCCAAGGCCCCAGAGAAGCTTATTCTATTTATACGAAGCATTTTCATGTACTGTTGCCTAGAGACAGCAGTTATAGGCCTTGACTGGCAAGCAACTTCTAAATGTCTATATTCAAATACAGTTAAAATTTTACAAGCTTTAACAATGAGGAGAAAAATCTTGAACTCCACAATGGGTATGTTCTGTGTGAAGGACAGTAATGATAAAAAATATACATATTTCAACATTTTAAATCATTTGTATTTGTGAAGTGATGTAAGTCCATATGCAGTACCAGGTAGAGTGAGAGGACACAGATTTACCCAGAAGGAATTATGATTGTGTAACTGTGTTTGGAAAAGGCTGAGGTCCTGAATGACTTCTTTCCCTCAGTCTTCATTGGCAAATGCTCTGACCACACCATACAAGTCTTGGAAGGCAGACACAGGGACTGTGAGAACAAAGACCTTGAGCCCACTGTAGGAGAGGATCTGGCTCGAGACCATCTTAAGAACCTGAATGCACACAAGTCCATGGGACCTGATGAAATCCATCTGTAGGTTTTGAAGGAACTGGTGAATGAGGTTGCTAAGCCACTGTCCATCATATTTGAAAAATCATGGCAATCAGGTGAAGTTCCCGATAACTGGCAAAAGGGAAACATAACTCCCATTTTCAAGAAGGGGAAAATAGATGACCCGGGGAATTACAGACCAGTCAGTTTCACCTCTGTGACTGGCAAAATCTTGGAAGGCATGCGAGGCACATGAAAAACAACAAGGTGCTTGGGGACAGCCAGCATGGCTTCACTAGGGGGAAATCCTGCCTGACCCATTTGGTGGCCTTCTATGACAGGGCTACAGAACTGAGGGACAAGGTAGAGCACTTGATGTCATCTACCTGGACTTGTGCAAAGCGTTCGACACTGTCCCACACGACATCCTTGTCTCTAAATTGGAGAGGCATCAATTTGATAGGTGGACCACTCGGTCGATAAAGAACTGGTCGGATGGCCGCACAAAGAGTTGTGGTCAGTGGCTCAAAGTCCGGCTGGAGGCCAGTGATGAGTGGTGTCCCTCAGGGATCGGTGTTGGAACC
>NDXB01005906.1:0-50779 GCA_002631895.1 Agapornis roseicollis | reverse complement strand
AAAAAAAAAAAAAAAAAAAAAAAAAAAAAAAAAAAAAAAAAAAAAAAAAAAAAAAAAACAAGCATGGGGAAAGAGGAAACGGGTACCTACTTTGGCCATTGCTCAAGTTTGGAGCGAAGGTCAGAGAAATGTTTTGTGTACTGTGGCTCAGCTTTGTCATGTCTTCAAAGATCTTAAAAAAGCTCCTGAGGTGTTTCAGAGATTAAGATTAGCTAACCAAGCTGTAACTGTGTGTGTGTGTGTGTGTGTATGTATATATGCTTTAGTTAAGTACCACCACTTTAAGTAGTGAAATTGGCTTCAGTGTTATGCAGCAATTGAGTATTTAGGACTGAACTTTCAAATCTGGATTCTGAAAGCAGCTTTGACTTCTGTTAATTTCCCAAATCCCTATTTGAGACCCAAAATGGAATTGCCCGTCTCACTAAAAACAAGTTGTTAGCTTCTATTTCAGGATTTGGAATTTCTTTAAGAAGTTATAGATAATTTGGTAAGAAAAAGTCACACATTACTCAAAACATTGTGTATTTAGTACCTGATGTTTAAGCTCCATTACTCCTAAATTACTATTGGCCTTTGTTACTGACATCTCCATATTTAGTTGCTAACTGAAGACTGAAAAATTCAGCTTGAACTGTTCTTTTAAAGACAGTGAAATCGCTGCAGTTCACTCAGATTACTGTACTGGGGTTTCCCCTACACCCACTATGTTTATGTCATTCTAGTGACATAAATAGGCATAGCTGAATGTTTGTAATGACAGGTAATGTAGTTATGGACTTAACTTGTCATGAGTGTGAAAGGTGCATTTTGGTACAGTTAGACACAATCCTTTATTCCTCTTGTTTGTAGAAAGACTAGACAGTTTACAGGTTTGAGTATTTGCAGTGGTGCCAAACAGATTAACCTTGTAGTGTGAATGGTTCTGGTAGTGCCTGTTTGCAGAAAATCTGTGTAGGGAAGGAACCAGCTTTTAATGTCAGGAGTGAAAAGGTGTTCTATTAGGTATGGAAACCACTAGAGTCTCAAAATTCATTGGTAACAGAAGTCTGTGGAGAGACCTGCTTTGCTGCATATTGGGTCAATTGCTTCCTAGCTGCTCTTTCCTTGTGTTCCTTTTGCTTGCTTAAGGTGACAGGAATGGTTTAGGTAAGTTGAAAGACAGTTTATTATATATTTACAGGAAGAAAATCAAATAGAACCTGGCCTCCTGATTTCTCAGTCTTCTGACAAAGTGGAGTTAATCAGTGGTGGCAAAGATGGACATGAACGTGGAGATGCTCCAATTTCTATGTAAATAGTCCTAGCATTTTTTGCTAAACAGGTGCTGTGACTGCAGAAATGCTGAGATTACCGCTGATGAAAAGGGTTGGTCCATCTCCCCTGCTTACCTTGTACAGGCACCTGTGTTGAATTCCCTGCAGTTCCCCCAACCCCCAGATTATTCATCAACTGGGGAGGGTTTCATCTTTCCCTGGGGGCAGAGGGGGGAGAATAGAGGTAACTCAGTCTGATAAGTGCTAGAGCCCCTGCAGAAAAGGAACTGAGACCTTCCTCCCAGGGTTGCAGTAACAGCCTGTTAGATCAGTTGCTACCAGGACTGAAAGAGGTGTGTTTTCTTGAGCAGTATGGCCCAAAGACATGTCCCAAAATCTATATGGCCTTCTTTTGGTTTTGCTGAGTCAGCTTTCAATAAAGATGAGCAAGCAGATCTGGCAGGCTGCTGTAGGCAGCTGCACTAGCTAGTGTGGAATAGGGGAACAGATCTAGTTTGTAGGAGAGGAATGGTCTCAAAAGAGTATTTTGGTTGCCTCCAGTTACTCATGAAGCTACAGCCATTATAGCTGCACTTAGATACCTAGCAAAACATTAATCAGCTTTCAGACTTACCAAGGGATTTTTTTGAAAACTGACTTCTGGGATCCTGCTGTTCTGTTTGAGAAATGTTTGCTTGCTGGGAGGAGATTGGTTTAATTTTCTTATATAAGTCTCTCTCTATGATTCCTTTCTTAGCATTTAAGTGTTCCAGAATGAGAAAAATGCATGTTATCTTCTCTTGGATAACTGTTTCTTATCTAGTAACTTAGCTTTACTGTAGTATAGTTAATTCAATATTTCTTTATAGAAGAACATTAATGAGGTAAATACTATACCTGATGGTTTGCGGTGTTTTCTTGTAGCTACATGAAGAGTTGCTAGTTTGAAAATGGCTATTGTATTAAAAGTTAACTAAGCCCTTTTATGAAACCCTGCTTAGGCAGCTCAGTTGTGCTTTCATGGTTGTACTTTCTGCATGTAGATCAATCTTTGGGTCAGTAGATACAAACTTTGGATGTTATTTCAAGTTAAATGACAATATGAATAGAGATGCTGTTGCCTAAAGTTTCCCATTCTGTGGGTTTTTTTCAGCATCCTAATGCTTTCAGTTCTTCAGAGGAGACTGGAGACATTTCTTGTGTATCACATTAACACAGTCATTTACATGTGTGTGTATGTATGAAATGACAAAAACTCGTGATAGGAAATAAGTTTGGGGGATGGAAGAGGTGAGGTTGTAGTAGCCATAAAATTTGAGACATATTTGTAGAATTACTGCATCAGTACCATAGGTAACAAATATTAGCAGCTGTTTACCCAATAAACCTTTTCAGTACTGTGAATGTAGTGTTTGTAAAACTGCAAGCTCTTCAGATGTCTGTATGGATCTTGGCAGTGGGTTTTTTTTCTTGGTCTGTTGTTGCAAAAGTATAGTGCAGGCAACTTCTTGTGGGTGGATGAATGAAAGATACTGAGAAACCTGTGAAATGCCTTAATGCTTGCTGTGACTATAGCTGAGAGGGACTATGGACTTGTCCACATGACTACAGCGTTATGCAGGTTTCTGGAAAATGTTGAGATGAGCGCACCTCACTGGATGGTGTGCTGTAATCTGACTAACTGGTCTATCAATTAGTAAATTAGGAGTAGATAGTTTCTTTATATAAAGGAGATGAATCCACCCTGAGGTCTCTGAGGAACTGATACATACACATGGGTGTGAGCAGTTCTTCTAGATACTTGCATGCTTCCTTTGAAACACCTGTGACATTTTGGCGAGGTCATGATACTGAGGTATTTTATTACAGAAAGTCTTAATCTGTGCTTGCCTTTCTTCTGAATTACTGATCTATGGGATATTAAAAACCCTCCATTTTAAAAACTTTCCCAGTCTGTACTGTCTTGCTTGAAACTAGGCTAGGTTACACACGAATAATGATTTGTCTTGAAGTGTTAAAAAGTCCTGGCAACAAAAAGACCTTGGGGGTACTTGATTTGTACTAAGTGAAAAAGTAGCATTCTTCAGCAGTTACTGTGTTGTGAATAAATATCTGTCGTTTCCATACTGTGTAATAATTAAAGCAATATCCTGCTTAGGTTGTGCCTGGCTGTAATGGTGTGTCTTCTGCATTTTTCAGTTGGTATCAGTATTCAGCTGTTTATGACTTGTTATTTGTGCAATCCTGCAGTGGCTGTAGTAATGCTAAAATAGTTGTCTTGTTGACCAAAATGGTGAATAATTATTGTGTGTTTTAGGTATTGAGGGTGATTTATCTCTTGCATCATGCGTGAATACAAGCTAGTGGTTCTTGGTTCTGGAGGTGTTGGAAAGTCTGCTCTGGTAAGTACCCTGTGAGGCAGGTCAAGTACACTTTCTTAGGCTAATACACTCCCTACTAACCCATATTCCTTTTATGTAAGTTTGCACAAATGGAATTACTTGTGCATATACATAATTATGTAATGTGCACAAACATAATTAAAAAAAAAATTAGAAATTATTTGCTGGGAGCTCCTGGCTAGGAGAGATATATCCTTTACTGGATGTATCCATATCCACTGATGTGTTCTTGCATGCTGTTATTATTGTATGGGCTTGATTTGATGGTGCTTGGTCAGGTCTTTGCCTGTCTGCACAGTGAAGTACAATCCCCACAGCATTACAAAGGTCTCTGCCTTTGCTGGGTAACCCAGCCATGGGTTTGTGGGAAATCATGCTGCATCATGAAACTCACATGATGAACTGGTTTGCTTATGTCTGGCATTGGTAGCTCCTGTCTGTAGAAAGGTCTTCAGGGTGCTGTTTGCCTAATGTTTGATAGCAGTCTCTAAGTATTTTTTATGCAATTACAAACATTTGTGTATTTATAGGAAGCTTAACATTTTTCCCTGCAAGTAGGTGTATAACTGTGGCTAGTAGGTGATTGTAAAGCAAAGAGCTCATGTGTTTTAGTTAAATGATCACAGAGAAGTTTAGTCTGGACTAGACTAGCATTGAAAAAGTTCACAAAATATGGTGGTTTCAGCCCACTTAAGAACTTTACATATTTCAGTTTGTGCACCTTATCATAAAGTAAGGTCTAGAGGTCCACTCCATCAGGTAATAACTGTTCTCTTACAAAGGGGTTCCTAAAGGAAAACTGAAATGAAAAATCATGTTACATTGTGAAAGAACTTTACTCATCACCTCTAAATTCTTTATCTTACTGCAGCATTTCTGGATTTGAACCTGTCTGCTCTGACCTGGCCACTGAGTCCTAAAGTTCCATTTGACTTGTGCTAAAAACTTCCTGTGTGCTACGTACACAGGTTTATCCTACTGTATCCTACAGAGTTTAGTAAATGCTGGTAGTTGTTTCTCACTAATTCATGTATGGGAAGATAAGTAGCAGAAGATGCAGTAGGTATAAATGCAAATATAAAGGCCATGCAGCTGTATAGTATCCTATTCAACTAACAGCTAATAACAATTCTAAGAGTTAGACAAACCTTAAATCAATGGATGCTTTAATTCTTTTGCTCTGAGAGTAGATAAAGGAAGGTGTAGCATTGCTTCGTCTAACTGCTTGATTAAATAGGCATACACATTTAACTTTCTGTTGACTTCTTTGTGATGTCAGTCACTTAATTTGCCTTGACAAATGTAACGGGTAACTGAGTATACCTCTAGAAAAGTAATTTGTGTACAATGTTTACAAAATGTCACTCTCGGAAGAATCTTACAAGAACTTTTGTGTTGCAGACTGTACAGTTTGTTCAAGGAATATTTGTTGAAAAATATGATCCTACGATAGAAGACTCCTACAGAAAGGTATGCAAAAGACCTCTCTAGTGTTATAGACGCTTAAAACCGCAGTACTTGTCAGATATTTGAGTCATTGCTTGAAAAAGGGTATGCTTAGTAATGCCACATAATACCAGGTAACTTCAGAAGTTTGAAACGTAAAAGTACACTTAAAGTCTGTCTAAAAGGAGGAATTCAAAACTATTTTTTTTATGTTAAGCACAATACCTTACTAGCTAGTCAGTAAAAATGGTAATTGCATTGTCAGAATTGAGAACATTGTTTTTAAAAGGAAAAACAAAAACAACAACAAAAAAACCCCACCAAAATATGCTACCACTTTTTTTAATGCTATTTATTATTAGCTTGTTAGTAGATGCAGGTAGGTTTGGACTTGGAGGTTCTAAGCTTCTTTGCTACTAGGAAAATCTGCTAAAAACAACTTCATGCTCACCTTTAGAATACTGGAAGAATGATAAAGTATTCCAAAAAATTTGACTGATAGCTTGATACACTTCCAGTAGGTGGGTTGCTGTTTTATTAACAAGTTAACACAAACCTATCATAAATGAACAAGCGCTTACTGTGGCCTGTTTCTCTTCCCCTCTTCAGTATGACAGGCTGAAAGGTCTGACTCTGCTTGCATCATCTTGAATCTCCGTATTGCTCACCCTTCAGTTTCAGCAGAGACCATGATTAATATTCCAGGCTAAGATAGTTTACATCTGGATGGCTACCAAGAGAGTTAACTATTTGGTGAATCAGATTACTTTTCAGCTGTGTTGGTATTTTAATCTTTTTCTAGCTGAATTACTTTTCAGATGCATTGGTACTATGATGTAGCTCACCACGTGGCCACCACAAAAATGCCAGTGTGTATGCAAGGGAGGCAAACCCAGACTGGGAATGGGCAAAAACTGCAGAACTTCCTCTTTTAGCACTGGTTGACGTTTATATTGGAGTTAAAAGGCTGTATTAAAGCCATTGCAGCCTGTATTCTGTTCAGAATCTTTTCTGAGCAGAAAAGGAATTAGTGAGGGCAAAATTATAATTTCACACTTGTTTTCTTTGACCTCATCGAAATCTGTATGCTGGCAAACTCTTGGTCTGTCTTAAGCCCATGGGCTTCCAGCCAAGACTAGAACTCCTGTTAAAGAGACAACACAAAAACCAAATTCTCTGTAGCCACTTACTTTTTCTGCATTAGAAGTGTAGAAATTTTGGACCCTATCCCAGTGTTTGGTACAGGTCTTTTTTGAGTCAGGCCCAGTAAATGACTCTAGAAATATTCACAAGCTGTACTAAAGTGAAATGTTTCCTTTCTTATACATGTACATTCTTCAGGTCATACTAGATTCATGATGTTTGCTAGGTGAATTTTTCCAAAGACTGTTTCCATGGAGCCTGAAAAAGTAAAACCATCTTAAGAAATTTTGTCTTCTGATTTTTATTTTTTTTTTTAAGCAAAGATCTTACAATGTTCCTTTCAGGTTTGGTCCTAAAATGACGAGGAATATCTCTGTCTTCCTTTCAAATCAGCCAGACTGTTTAAGTCTTGTTTAGTCTGGCCAATACTTTATGGAGTCATTTTCTTTCTGTCACTGCTAGTTACAGTTTTGACTTATTTCTTGACTTGGATGACTTTGAAATGTACTGTTTTGGCAGTTGCAATTCTATACTATTAATGTTAAATCTGATTTTATAATATTTGATGTTGAGAGGATGTGGCTTGAAATACTTTGTCTAGAACTAAATAATTGAGCATGAAAATTCAAGAAGAGATATTTCATTAACAGGATGGTTAGAATCCTGGTTTGGAAAATGGAGAGGGATGGTGGTATCAGTTTTTACTTCTCTAATTGTAGTAGCAAGTCTTTTAATAACTATAAGATGCTGCATAATTCCATATGTGGGAAGACTTCTACAAGGTCTTTACTGTGAGGAGGCTGAGGCACCGGAATGGGTTGCCCATGGAAGTTGTGAATGCTCCATCCCTGGCAGTGTTCAAGACCAGATTGGACCCAGTCTTGGATGACAAGGTTCAGTGCGAGGTGCCTGTGCCTGTGGCAGGAGGGTTGGAAGTTGATGATCTTAAGGTCCATTCCAACCCTAACTGTTCTATGATTATATGAAATCTTGAAACTTGATGTTTACTTCCCAAAGTAAACTTGGTGAAACTTGGGTTTACTTCCCAAATATTTCTGCATAAAGAAAATAGATGCTGCTTAATTAGCAGAATAACTTTGTCAGCAATACATGCTAAAATAGTGGTTATTGAAGGAATCCCCATCCCTAGGGTGCATTGAGGAGGTGTGAGAGGAGTGGAAATATTCTTCTTCCCTGCTCCTCCAAGCCAAATCTGGTTACAAAACACAAACTCAAATAGCAACAATGCATAGGTTGGGAATAGGGGACACAAAGTTCTTTCTGAGTGCTGTTCTGCCACCTAGAAATTTGACATGCAAATGGAAACAAGGGAGGTGTATGAATAGCTTGAAAGGGGGAATAAAAAAAAGTGGGTAGCCTGTTTGAACAGCTTGAGGGCCCTTCCATGTCCTTTGCTCGCTTGCAGCCTTTTTTTTTGGGTAGAAACTATATAAGGGGTGTCTGAAATAGATACAGAAACTGATCTGGCTTCTTAAACTTTCTATTCTTTGCAAATATTTTAAAGCTGGATCACTTTCCTAATTAGTGTCACTGAAAGCTTGTTTTGGGGATACCACCCTTAGTGGCTCACGTGGATTATCATTTGCTGTGCACTACTTATTCTCTGGTTGATCTAAATGACTATTAAATAAGCATTAGTATGCCAATTCAAATTTATAGATTTTACTTGTACTTTTCAGTCTGTGAATGATCCCTGAAACAAGCAGAAATTAGTTGTGCTAGATGCGGGTAACCATCATTACAAATTTAGCAGCCTTCTTTTTAATAATCAAAAATCCCTAATCACTTTGCAAAGTGAAACTTGGCTGCTGATGCTGCTTTTGAAAATGTCACTAGGGCTCTATGAAAGGCTTCTTCCTGCTGTTTTCAAAGTGTATATATAACCTTAAGACACGCTGCTTTATGCATTATGAATTTGCTTATAAAAATCATACAATTTCTGGTGTCTTCGGAGGGGAGAGTTGCAAGAGGAAAAATTCTAACCACATCTTTCTCTCTTGACAGCAAGTTGAAGTAGATGCGCAACAGTGTATGCTTGAAATCTTAGATACTGCAGGAACGGTATGTAAAACCAACTTCCCCAAATACTGATTTACAGTGTTAAAACCGTCAAAAGCTGTTGGAATATAAATGGTGACATGTTTCCTTCCTCATTCTCTACAGTAACCATGGTCAGTGCATTTGATTAAAGGATGCTTTTTAACATACAAGTGTTTTAATAAAACCTCAGTATTGCAGCAGAAAATGAATTGTAAGCTTCCCGTGAGCTCATATTCTGTAATAGGGAAAACATGAGATTGAGCATTTTAAAAGAGATTGCACTGCTGTTTTAAGTTTATATTGCTCAGAGGAAAACTTAGCCCCAGTGGTTACTCAGGTTTGATTTCTGTTGCTGTAGAGAATGCATGCTTTCTTCTCATCTTCTTTCTTTTTTTTTTTGTGAGATATGTTCTGACATTGGAATAAAAACAGTTATTGCTTTAGTCAGCTTATGGGAACTCAAAGCACAGGGTTTCTGCTGTCCCTTTGCATACTGGTCAGGTATTTCTCTGTCTAGTTCCAAAATTATCTAAACCAGTCATTTCCTTCATTGATTCTAGTGAATGTAAGCTCAATACCCTTAGAGTGTGACATGTTCTCTGAACTGTAGTAATAGTCTGGTCCAATAATAACTTTTTTAAGCTCCATAATACAGTGAGGCCATGTAAAACTACAGAAAGATGGAGCAGCTAGTATCTCAAAATAAATTGTGCTTTTTGTCTGACATACAGAAAGGGACTTGGTACATGAGTGATCAGGCACAAGATAGCAGAGTCACCAGTGCGAAAAAGACAAGTGCTATTCCACAGTCGTACTGTTGAGAGTTTTCAGACAAGTCCTAATGCTTCTGTGCAGTGCACTAGTGAGCCTTTATGTGCAGTATCATAGTTGTCACTGGTCTAGGAAATAAGACGAGTCTATTAAGTGTCACCATCCTCTAGACAATCTCCTTAAATATTGAAGTAGAATTTAACATAGGAAAGTGACTACAAAATGAAGGCTGAAAAAGATGTATTTTAAAGAATGACCAGGAGATGGGAAAATCTTGGTATGTAGAGATATTTCAGAGGAATGTAACTTCTGTAATTTACAGATTTCACTTTACCTTTACTGTACTTCTTCTCTGTTAAGAAAACTCCAGTTTCTGTGACTTTTTTCCAGGGTATAGTCCTTGGCAATATTTCAGCCACCCCAGATAATGTTCCAAGCTTCAGATTTCTTTAAAAGCAGTTCAATTTACTATAATGCTTTTAGTCAAACAGTAAAGTACTGGTCATTTTAAAGGAGGGGAGGGGGCACAAATGCATCATACTTGTGATTTATTTTTAACCCGAAGTATATATGGCAGCTTGTGCAAGGGAAGTGTGAATTGACTGCAACATCTGTATCTGTTTTTCAATTACAGGAACAGTTTACAGCAATGAGAGACCTATACATGAAAAATGGACAAGGTTTTGCATTAGTATATTCCATCACAGCACAGTCCACATTTAATGATTTACAGGATCTAAGAGAACAGATTCTTCGAGTCAAAGACACTGATGATGTAAGCATCCTTAAAATTGCTTAATACTTAAAGAGTTTTCATTACAGATATTGCAGTGTGATCAGATAGCTTCTGAGCTTTAAATTAAGAGACAAATCAACCAGTAGATGTAGTACAGAAATACAACTCTTAAGGCAAACTGGAGAACTTGTAACTTGTCACATTTAAAAAATACTCTTTGAAATTGTGTTGAAACTTACTAGTGCTGCGAAGAAAAATTTACCAAAACCATTCCTAAAGCAAATCTGTTCTTACCTCAGTTACTGTCAGTGAAGGTTTAAAATACAAAACCCACCATTAATTTTTCTCCTCAATATGCCTACTGTTTATGATATTTTGAAGGCACAAAATTCTAAGCTCTTACAGAAGACAGTACTGTAAGCTTTATACTTGAATGTTATGTAGCTTTTGTATTTTGTGTGTGCCTGCAATTAAGTTTGGGGATTCTATTTCCACATAATCTCAATATGCACCCGTTAACATTATTAAAGCTACAAAGTGAGGCTTAAACATTACAGTTTATAACTGATAAAAAAACCTCGTTGTAGAAGTGATACTCAATCTCTTAATAAATGGAAGAAAGGTATTTCAAATGTGAAACAGCAGTAATAGCATGTCTTTAACAGAAACACCTTAAGCTGTAGCTATCAGGCAGGGAAAAATGTCCTCCTCCTGATGGGAGTCAAGAGGGAAAGCATTTAACAGTCTTTAAGTGTGCTCATCTCATTTAAACTGTGCTTATGGAAACTTTGGTGCCTTCCTTACTGCTCTGTATCCAGTTGTGCCTGCTGACAGCAGGCAAAGAACATATTAAATATAGTTCAGGGAAGTTCATTTTGACTTCTGTAACACAAACCACCTTGCACTTTTAAACTGTAAGCATTTGCAGGTCTTGCCTATGTCCAGCAGATTTATTTTGGAAGGGATTTATTACCTGTTATCACAAATGCCTCTCCAAAGAGTAATACTTACCTCTCCCAACCACAGCTCACCAAGTTATAACCCCATTTAATGTCAAATTAATTTTGTACACAAAAATCAAGATGTGACTATACTTGAAACCTTAGTTTACATGGTGTATTTATGCTGACTAGCATAAGCTTTCTTTGCTAGTATTTTGGTAGTATTTCCTTGGAATTGTATTTCTTTTTAGGACACTCCCCTCAGTCTTGGAAATCCTTCCATAGTATCAGAAAAAAGATAATGAGCTTCAACTGACAAGTTTAGTTCTTGCCAAAATTTACATAAAATTCTTCCATTACTTGCTCTCTGAGTGGGGGGAAATTAAATGGCCAACATATTGTAAACCTTTTTTTCAGCACTTGAATTTGGGAAAAATTTAGCTATGTCCTTAAATTAGTAAAAGGAAAGGTGTGTGTGTGGGGGGGATGACAGACAAGGGACCAGACAAGTTTGTATGGTTACCTTTTTGTGCCACAAAGGTCAATTTGTTTTCTGTAGTTGGTAGTTTTTATAAGGTGCCATTTTATTTTCCTCTGTGTACATCAGCTTGGTAATGAACACTGTGTGAGCAAACTGCTCTTGCAAGGAGCACAGATATGCTGGGAGTAGAGGCGTGGTGAAGGGAGCTTTTGCGTCCTTCATTATGCTACTCAGTACAGGCTACTTTTTCCAGTTTCTTTGAACACGTAAGAGTCCTGTAGCAGATTCTTTGGTAGGCTTCTTGATGCCTTAAACATGTGAAAAGGAAATCTCATTAGGTCATCTGAAAGATGTGAAGTTTGACAGTGTACTGAATGCTCAAACCATTTCGCCCACCACCCTGCCAAATGGCAGGCAAAAACCACAGTCAGTTTGATTTGAACATGAAAGTAATGCACAATGGTAAACTTAAGTTTCAGTTATACCAGGGTTTGATTATTCTGAAAGATGGGATCTTCTAACAATTCAGATAGGCTTGTAGGTGTGCATTTGCAGTGTGCCTTCCCAGAATTTTAATGATTTCTTTGCTGGTATTAAATTGGCTTTTAGGTGCCTATGATTCTGGTTGGCAATAAGTGTGACTTGGAAGATGAAAGAGTTGTGGGAAAGGAACAAGGACAGAACCTAGCAAGGCAATGGAATAACTGTGCGTTCTTAGAGTCTTCTGCAAAATCAAAGATAAATGTTAATGAGGTAAGGCATGTTACCCACAGTAGGGAGGGAAGGATGGGACACTGTTCTGATAACAAAATGTGTACTGTTTGTCAAGGAAGAACTAACAATTATGAATAACATTGACTATAATGGACAGAACTCTTCCCTACTATTGTGAGATTTTGAGATGTTTATATTAAGGAATGTATTTAGCTTTGACTTGTGTCTTTTTGAAATTATACTAATTTTAGTATAATTTTCAAATTATTTTCATGTTAACTGGACTAAATACTTCTTTCATGCTACATGAAATACACTTCTGGACTACTTTTTTTTTTTTAAGACCTTTAAAGGAGTGAAGTCCTTAAATTCTTTATTTGACATTAAATTATTTGAGATGGTAAGAACAAAAACTCTAAAGAGTTTTGTCAAAATTAGCAGCTTTGTAATGAAAAAGGGCAAAAGCCTCTTTACCATCTAGCTCTGTTTATTTAGCAAGAGCTCGGTGACTGATCCACACACATGCATTTTGGGACTTCCCATAGTGCATGCTTTCTTACCCAGTGTGGGTGCAAGCATGAAGAAAGAGATTCAAGAATGTTTAGAAAAGGAAACTCTTGGTATTTACATTTCTGGAACAGCTTGAATTTTCTGATAAACGCTAGAGTTCTGTGTGTCTTCTGGAAAACGTTGGCAGCATCAGTCAGATTGAAAGGGCCTCCATGCAAGACTTGTATGTAATCAAGAGGTTTAAGTACAGCTAATCTTAAAAATAAGTAATGTGTGTTTAATTAGTTGAGAGTTTCTGGAAACTATTCAGTTTTTCTTAAATACAAATTAATCAGCTTAACAATATAGAAATTGTATGTTTAATAAACTAGAACTTACTTCCATCAAATACTAAAAGCCCTTGTTGGAATGTTTTCTGCTTTGCAGAAAGTGCTAAGGAAACTCTTAGGATGGCTTTAGTATGAGGAGTTGCTTGATCTAAGAGATGCAGAAATAATTGGAACAATTTCAATTATGAATGAAACATACGCTGTTTAATTGTAGTATGTAGACTTGTCTTAAATTAGCCTTTCAACAAAATCATGTTCTAATTAGAATTGTAGGAGGCTCAAAGTGTGAGTCTCTCATACATAAGTTACTTGTCTAGGAAATGTTAGCTTATGTCATGCTGTAGTCCTAGGGAGGCTGCTGAATTAATTCTCTAGACTTTAGTGTTTTCAGACTTACCTTGAAAAGCATGATCTCATTCAAAGAGGAGAGACTAGAACTGAATGTGCAGATTACTTGAGTTATCATGAAAATGTGTAGTTAAAGCTTACTAGACCTTTCTTTAAAAGAATATCCTTAGTGAGTTGAGTTAGAAGCAAGCTGAGGCCTGTTTCTTGACCTCAGTACTAATTGCAAAGTAATAGCATATAGTAATTGATCACTGTGAAATATACCATGTGTGTTAAGATAAATTTGACCCAGAGTTAAATAGCTGCAGATTACAGATGTCTTTCCAGTTTGCTTCATTGAAAGTGGAAAACCCTTGGAAGACAATTACCTTAAACAGAAAAAAACCCCAGTTGTTAACTAAGTATACGATTTAACTTTCTGGCTTTGTGATAACTAAATATTTACAGGGGTTTGTGAGTATGTGGGGACATTACATGTGAAGATTCAAGGCTTAAGGTTATGAGAAAAGCCTTCTTAATGCCAATAACCAACTGAATTTTTATATTCTCAGATCTTTTATGACCTTGTGCGGCAAATTAACAGAAAAACTCCAGTGCCTGGAAAAGCACGCAAAAAGTCATCATGTCAGCTACTTTAATACATAGCTGTACTGTAGCTCTGAGCCAGGTAAACCTTTTCACATTTTCTGTGTATTATGGCTATAAAGGACCCAAACAGAACAACAATGAAGAAATCCTGAACGAATGTTTTAGCTCTTGATGCAGAACAGCATTGAAAACTGTTGATTTACTATATCATAGAAATATTTATGGTCTTTATTTTACTGTTCCAAAGTCAGAACTACAAATATGTGCAAGATACATTCACACTGGTATCTTTTTTTTTTTTTCCCAAGCTTTAAGGTGTTGGCTGTTCTCAAATTAATGGTGTTTGCTCTGATACTTCAGAGCTTTAGCATTTGCAAACTGAGTTTCCTTTTTTAAGGACTGATAGGATATATTACAAAAGCTCAATTATCAGGAAGGCACATTATAAAATACTGTGGTGTGTGTGCTAAAATATCACTTTCTGCTTTGACCTCCTTCATATATTTGCATGATCCCATAGGAGTTTCTCGCTTTCTTTGGACGATACGGGTATTTTCCAGGCTGCATGGTAATAAGTACATTTGGAAGAGAATGGTGATCACTGTAACACTCCAAATACTTGGCCCGGGGCTGTTCATTACTAGATCAATTTCTTACTTGTTGGCAGTTGGTTAATGTTCTACATGACTAAGTCCATGCTTTAAGAATGCTGCTGAAGGCTCAAACAAGATCCAGCCTTTTCAGAACTTAGTGAGCAGGCATGATTTTTATTTTTACCCTGCAACTTGTTCTTGGGCAGATTGTTTCCCCCTTTGCACATCCAAGCCTGAGTATGGGCAGAGGTTCCCTCTTGATTGACCTCATACCATGCGAGTTGCCTGTTCTTGATTCTGTACCGTTTTACTGGACATACAGTGGATCAGTTGCTTCAGTACTATGATCAATTATTTTGTCATCCAGTAGATCTATCTGATATACTGGAGGATCCTGCTAAGACATTTCACTGTCATAAATTGCAGGCTTTTATTAATATTCAGGTAGTGCCACATTTTAAGTCTTCTTTAATTGATATTATTACTTACTTTATTTGAACAACAGTTCAAAGTAAACTGAGAGGGTTCCAAAAGCATTAGCTGAGGATGGCAAACGGCTGCTCCATTTCCTTAACAGGGCTTTTGATTCAAGAGCTTTGATCCTCCAAATGTGTTTTTAGTTTTTAAAGCCACTGGAACCATCATACTGTAAGCAAAACTAGTCCCACCCATCAAATATTACTTCCACAGTTCAGCTTGGATTACCATATGTATCCCAATTCTGGTTTACTAATTGAGACAGTCTGTTATTTGTGTACAGTAGAAATGATATTAGTAGAAGAGAAATGGTAAGATTATTTTCTGAGCCTGCCAAGAACTTTGCTAGTTAACTGTTTCCTGCTTTGGTTCTTTTAACTAAAGAGAAGTGACAAATAGCTGTTACTAATACTAACCTCTTGTTTGCTATTACAGGTCTGAAGAACTGTTGCCCAATTCAACAGTGCCAGCATTCCAACTTTATTAAACCTACCAACATCTTAAATGGACTTTCCTGTGGTGGTACCCTTTAAGAAATGGATGAAAGCTACTACATCAGTTTGCACATTCTAATCACTTTCCAGTGTCATGAGAGATTTTTACTTATAAATATTCTAAGTGTATGCAACTGGTAAAACCAGAGCCTACATCCAGTATTACTGATAAGAGACATTGTTCATCCACCAATGTTGTACATGTATGAAAACTGTGTACTGTATACTTCAACAATCCCCACTTTCTATTGGAGAGTACAATAATGTAAATCCTAAAAGCACCACTATTTTAGCATAATAAAAGAAAGTCC
Source organism: Agapornis roseicollis (assembly GCA_002631895.1). Classification (NCBI taxonomy): domain Eukaryota; kingdom Metazoa; phylum Chordata; class Aves; order Psittaciformes; family Psittacidae; genus Agapornis; species Agapornis roseicollis. The sequence goes on along the minus strand of NDXB01005906.1, from coordinate 35,178 downwards.
AAAGAGCTCCTATATAGACTACTCCAGATAACTTTGCTTCATCGGTATTTGTAGCTTATTGTAACTTTTTTAAAGAAATACAGGATCATCATCATCGTATTGTACAAAAGCGCTTTGATTAACACAACAGCTATATAGTTTTTTAATTTTAGGAAAAACCTGTGGAGACAGTGATCTAGTCTTTAAGAGTCCTTTCAGTATAACGTCTGACTAAAGACATGGCCTTTAATATCTGTTGGGAAGGAAATGTCCAGACTTTTCAACCTTATATTGTATGTTTCCTTTTCCTTGTTTACATAGGGAACAATGTTTATAGTTGTGTGTACAGTGGGGGTCTACAACAAGAAGTGTATATTTTAAAACAATTTTTTAATGATTTAACAATTTTTTGTAAATCATTTTCGGGCTTCTGCAGCTGTAGATTCTCACTGTGAATTCCCTTGCTTGCTCATGCATAAGTGTATTTGCAATACCAAATATACAGGTTTAGTACTTTTGCCTGTTAGTGATTGTTTTACATGTGTAACGTTTTGGTTGAGATGTTAAATGGTGGAAGAGTACTGTGGATGTGAATGTGGGAAGTAATTTTAATCATGTGTAATTGGTCACAGGGCCTAAGTTGCAGTAATTAACTTTTGCTGATTTATTTAACAATGCCTTGTTGCTTTGTATGCATTAACGTTTGGGTGTAAAGATTGTGTGTATATCCAACAGGGAGCCACAGTATTTAAATTGACCAACCTAATGTTACAACTGCTTTGAGGTGGCCAAATGTAAACTAAAAGCCTTAATTAAAGTGGTGCAATTTTGTATGACTTAGCATCAGTAGTTCAATAAATTTGGATTGCCATGCAAGGGCTTGCATTACAGTTATATACTACTTGAATGTTTTGTGTTTAGTAGTGTTAGTAGCTATTGATTTTGAAATCTCTTGCAAAGTGCAGATTCATACATCTTAGGATGAAAAGGAACCATTATGGCTGTGTCTTCTGACAAATACATGCCATATGTACTTTCAGTAGCATCTCATGTGCTATGGTGGATGAATTTCTGACTGAATGAAATTCCACTTCCAGTATTGGACATGGAATATTCCAAGTTCTAACGTGATAGAGAAACATAACAAAAAATATCGGTCTTCAAAGGTTAGACTTTGTAAGTGGCTGTTTTGGGAACTTGAAAAGGTGTTGCCTGCTATTTTTCCTTATTTCTAGGAAGAATCCATTCTTAAAATTGACTTAGTGTGGCTGAAGAAAAAATAACTATTGGGAGAAAATACGATTTTTCTGCATGATTAAACTGTATTTTTGATTGATTTCAAGGAGATCTGCCAAAGAGCTTTCTTGCAGTATTGAGTGTAGAGTCTTGCAGGCTTTAAATATCTCTTAACACTGTTGGACTGTTGAAGTGGAATGTGTGGACTGTGGATGACTTTCTGAATTTGGCTGTGTGGCTGAAAATTAATGTCACACCCAAATACTTGGTACCTCCTGTTTTTCTGGCACAGAATTATCAGGGCTTGTTCTAATACATTCCTGCAAGTTCAGTGAGATTAGGTTAGCTAATACTGTTAAACTTTGAGGTAGTTTGTTGCTTGAAGTTAATTAAGTAGCCCAGCTGATCCTTCCTGCTGATAATGTCACCAGTAATCACCATTGTTTAATGGAGGTAAAACACTATTTCGCTATACAGAATCAGAGTTAAGACTGCAATTCCTTTTCATTTATCATTAGAAACAGAACATGTGGTTAATGATCCCCATAAATATCTTATTTTGGTACTCTGTGCATCCTGATTGGTCACCAGAGTAGATGAGACTGGAGCACTAGATGCTCTAGTTCTTTTTTTTTTTACTAGGTACCTTCATCCTTGATGAGCTAATCAGTGTTTTTCCTCCCTTCGTTTTCAACCCCTGCTTATTCAGGTCTTGTAACACTTCTGTGTCCCAGTTGTCCTTTTATCAGTCTTTTTAATGTGGTTCTTTTTCAGGCAGCTGTACAGATGGCACTGGGAGGGAGGGAGAGTAAATTATTTGGTAACATCAGAGAGGAGCCCATGGCCTAGTCTTGGTGTCCAGCCAAAGAGTACCAGTTACAGGGAGCATCAGGCTTTGTCTCAAAAGCTCTGTACTAAAGCATTCTTGCTCTATGGAATAGTGAATGTACAGTTCCCCAGCATTAGAGGTAGTCAGTTTGATCAAACTCCAGAGAAGCAGAATTTTCAGAAATGTGAGTCTTTGCCATCTAAAGATTGTGATAAAAAAAGTGAAATGCACCCCCCACACACACTCCCCTATATTTTAGAACTTAGGCCAGATTTGTAAAGCCCATACATCATAATGCAGGTAATACCTAAACCCCAGTATTTTTCTCCTTGAAGACTTAGGCAGGCTTCAAGGGAGCAGTGTCCTGCTTGTTAAAGGGAAGATGCATGACAAAATGATGTGGAGGAAGTGACGGACACGAAGCGTAATGAAAAAACACAGGAAAGAATTTTCTTCATATCTAAGTAACTGCGGCATAAGAAGCTGTTCCCGCTGAGGAAGCGAACATCCAGTTCCCCACAGGAATTAGAACTATGTAAGCAGTTACCAAATCTAGAAAAGAATCCTGGCTGCTGAGGTTTTTTTCTTTTGAACAAACTTTCACATACCTTCAGGATAACTGCTTTGTGTACCAACGCTCAAGAAGTTCACGCTTGAACTGCTTGTACAGAAACAGAACACTTCCCATACAGCTTTGGATGAAAACATGAGTAGTTCATATTCTGAGAACTAATACAGTCATTTTCTGAATTTGGTGTTAATAACTGCTTGTAACGTTAGCTTATGCTTACAGTGCACACACAGGTGGAGACTGCTTTATTTCCACCCTAATCTGAAATTGGTGTATGCCAGTATTTAAGTCTCTGACCTTTCGATGGAAAAAATAATGTTTATGTCCTAAAATACAGGAGTATTATTTTATGCAATTGTTCTCTTCATATTAGGACTTTTCCTGCAGTACAATTTTTTCTTATACCTTGTTCCTAATACCTGTCCGCATTCTCCAATTACTCTGTGAAATGAATGTCTGCTTGTCTAACTTACAGAATGTTTTGACACATCACAAGATGTTTTCAGATGTCTAAAGGAATGAACTGTAAACTCAAACTACTGCTGCTCTCCTGCATATGAGAATGGAACCTCTGGAAAAGTATTGTAGAATTAGATCCTAAGTTTGTTTCATAATGGGTACTGATACTGTGATGCTAGAAATAGGAGGTGGAAGGAGTTTGGTTTAAACTGTGTGGTTTTTTCCTATTCTGGTATAAATACGGTGGCAGTCTCCTCATGAGTAAGCACTAAAGATGAGGATTTCCTTCTTTTAAAATGCTCTAAACAAACTACGGATTAATCAAACTTGATTGCTTTTTTCCCCAATGTTTTCTAATCTTTGCCAGTTTGGGTAATAACCTAAAGGTGAGAAAATTTTGCTGTGATACTGTACTAGTTCTAGATAGACTTCAATTTAGATGTATCAATAGTACGAAGTTATTTCTAGATGTCAGCGATCAAAAGTAGTAGTCCATATACAGCTGTTGTAGCACTTTTTTAATTGTAATATAATACATAGACACAGCCAAGCATCAGCATAGACAGAAAGAAAGCTTTTTTGTCCCATTTTATGCTGTTGACCCAACAGCATTAGGCTGTACTTCAATTTATAGCTTTTATTTTGCCCATGTATGGGGAAGAGAAATAAAACAAGTTGCTCAAGTATGTAAGAAAATGCAGTTGTATATAGATCTCTAAGGCAGTATTAGAGAAGCAGAGCTCTTAACCAAATTAGGCTTCTATTTCTGAGTCTCAAGCACCTTTTATGCTTTACTTTGAAAAGTTTATTAATAACTTGAAGAGTCTTAAAACCTAGTTTAACTTACCTATAAACTCTGGAGGGATACTTCTATTTGTCACAAAATGCATTCTTATTCTAGCACTATAAGCAAAGTTGGTTAGTGTTCTCAGTGTTGAAATATCTGGGCTTCAAACGGCAGTTAAATGTGGATTTCGCTTCCTTTGTTCAGTGTTTTAGGGCTTTGGGTTTTTTTTTAAATACCCTCTATGACCAGTTATTTTCAGAATTTTGAATCCTCAGGCAGAGGGTAGCATCCTGTTTTCAATGTGATGTTCTTTAGGGATAGGTTTGTGAATGGAAAAAGGAATGTCTTCATAATTCCACGGTACTCGCTTTAGCCTCAAGAAATATTAGTTCTGCTGAACAAGCAGCTCTACTCATTGTTTCAAGAAGGTTCACTGCCACCAGGATTTATTTTTCTTTGATGCTGTGTCTGGGGTGAACTACTTCATTTGAAAGACACTGTAATTTCTAATTAATTCCCGTTAACATCTTGCAGCTACCCTAAATGTGGAGAGAGGGAGCATTTCTGCTGTCTTAGATACTGACATTATAGTTGAAGGTAAAATTCCTTTTTTTGTCAGTACACTTTACCTTTTCATGCTATGTGGCATTTTTACCTTGGATTTCTAAATCTACCAGGGAGGAGTCAGTAACCTTACTCCTGTACAAAGTACAAAAATCTACATGTGAAATCACAGCTCTCATAAATTGGGTTTACTGCTTATCATATGCCCAGTTCAACAAAGACCCTTGGCACTACTGTCATGATCTTCAGACACAAATAAAATGACAGTTGCAAATTTGTCTCTTTCTTTTTTCTTTTTAATAAAAAAGGGGGTATAGTTGAGCTTCCTTGATAGAAGTAGGTATTGAATCAATTTGCTTAGGGTATGACCCTCAGCAAACATTAATTTCAGAGTCAGCATGGGTATTTTAACACTGTGCAGGCATGTAAAATTCTTGAGAGGTTTCCTTTTTTTGTTGTTGTTTAATGTTTCCTTACATTTACATTTTAAAAGTGAAAAATCACACATTCCCAGGCTTGTGTTTCAACTAAAGACAGGCTAAAACATCAGCTTTCTTCCTTCTCTTACAGAATGACAAGGCATAATGTACATTCCAGAGTTTTCTTTGTACCAAATGCAGTTGTGCTGCACTTGCACGTCCCACAAGAACTGCCATGCTTGTTGCTTTTGATAGTTCTGACTTAAGACTACCATTTTGTATATGCAGATGCCATGCATTCAGCTTAGCAGTTCATTAGGGCAATTTGAATTGTGATCTGTCTATTATTAGAACATATCTGGTTCTAAGGTAATTGGAGTAACTGGAGTTTTTGAGTTAGCTTACTTGTTTAATTTAAATCTAGTATATCCTGAACACCATTATCTTCACAGGCAGCTAGCAGGGAGCAGGGGAATCTTTGGAATTGGTGATAAACATGCCATGTTTCAATGTTAGTCAGGATACCTGCCAGGTTGTCATTGCTTGTTCTGGCTTTAAGTATGGGGCATTACTACCTCCATGATATTCTGACAGCATGGCTGCAGTTGGGATTGGTGTGGATGCAAACATGTGAAACTTAAGCATTTATAATTTTTAATTATGAATTTCAAGTCATAATACTTTATATGACTGAAAAAAATGCATTCCCTTCTCTGTAAGATGCTTGCATGAGACTTTTGATTCTTTTTTTTCTCCATTTTCCCCCTGTTCCTCCCATTAAATAAATATGAAGTGAGATGCTAGTAAAAAACCAGTGCGTGAAAACACACCTCCAGGTTTTTGTCCTGTTCCCCACCCTTGCCCTCTTCTGGAGCCAACTTGAAGCCTCTGAGGTGCTTCCCCAGCCTGCACATACACTGTGACAAGTTCTCTCAAGAGCTCAAAATATTTCATCATTTTTAACAGGTTGGTTTGGTTTGGGTTTTACAAAGTGTGCGCGCTGCCCTCTTCTCTTGAGGCTCACTTCCTTTGTTCTCATCTGCCATTACTTTGAATAAACTTGAGGCACCATACAAGGCAAGCATTTCTCTGTCATCATTATATTTCTCATTTGTTCACACTCTTCTGCCCTGAGAAAGGGCCAGCCTTGAGAGTGTGAGCAAGGAAATGAACCAGGTACTAATTCATGCATCACTCTGAATTTCTTACTGCATTACAGAAACTATGATGTTACACTGATTTGTGAGGATGTGCTGGGGTAAATTCTATTAAGTGTGTAGTACTGAGTTAGGATGTAATGGATCTTTTCGCATTCTCTTAGTTCACTGTAATGAAGGTTGTTGCTTTTGTTTGTGCTTTCATGATATATATCAGTATACGTGATAGGACAACTTCATTTATTGTTTTGTTTAATCCCAAACTACATTTCTCAAGTGAGTTCCCTGCTCCCTGAGGGTCTTCTGCTTGCTTTTGTGCTTGCATACCTGATCTTCATCAGGTTTCTTAGTTTTGTTCTTGCAGAGCCCCAAATACTCCCCAGTACTTGCGAGTGTTTTTCACAACCTGCCCAACTACACTAAAAACGCAGTTTGGACAGTTCCTTGCCCTAAGGCACAATGAAATGAACTGCTATCAGTAGCACAATCATTTGTACTGATAAGATCATCTTTCTATAGTTAAAAAGTGTTAAAATCCATATTAGGGAGGAAGAGGTAGTTTTGTAACTTTGTTAGTCTGTCCAAGGCCCTAAGCAGTGAGTTATCCTGTATGGTGGTCACTACCTCTTCCAGTAAGTAGTACCTCTTGCCAGTAGTCCAAGTTAAATGGGGAGAAAGGGGAGTGGATGGGATATAGTGTCTTCCTTACTGTGAGAGTGGTGTGACACGCACAGGTTCCCAAGAGCAGCTGTGGCTGCCCCATCCCTGGTAGTGTTCAAGACCAGGCTGGACAAGGCCAGGCTGGGGCAAGCTGCTCTAGTGGAAGAGGTCCCTGCCCGTGGCAGGGGTTGGAACTGGATGAGCTTTAAGGTCCCTTCCAACCCAAACCATTCTGTGATAGATACAAGCTTGTACCTCAGCAAACACAAGCTCAGCTTTCCAAAAGTTGGGAGGTGGGTTGCTCTGGCTGAATGGCCACAAAATACTTTGTGCATCAGCTTATTCCTTCTCTCTGCAATGAGAGAGAACCTAAACAGCACCTGAAGTTTAAGCCACAGAAGGGAAGTGCGTTTAAGTTTTGCTGCTTAATGTGGGGTCCCATTGCCCGGGGACTGACAGGAGCGCAGCCTGTGGCCGGTGGTAGCCACTGTCTGAGCAGAAGAGGGCAGCTCCGCTCGTTACCCCTCACCGCTACCACGGCCCGCCTGCCTTCAGCCAGGCACGACCGCACCGCCGCCCTCTTCCACACCACGTCCGCTCTGCCGGAGCTGCCCATGCGCACTGCGGCGGCCCCGCTTGGCGCCGGCGGAAGGTCGCTCGTGTTCTTCCGGGCCGCGGGCCGGCGCGAGCGGAGGCGGGAACGCTGGAGCCCGGGCTCAGGCGGGCCGGGGGCTGCCATGGACAGGTGAGGGGCGCGGTGGGGCACAGAGGAGGTGCGGGGCGGTGTGGTGTGATGTGTGGTGTGTGGTGTGATGTGGTGGTAAGTGACGGATCCCCCTGCGGCCACCGCTGGGGAGTGGTGTGCGTGCAGTGCGGGCTGGGGAGTGCAGCAGGGCTCGAACCGTTCCCGAGGGGTGTCGGAGGCTTTTATGTTGGTTGAGAGCTTTGACCCTTTGAAGTTTCATTTCTTCTGGAGTGCGTTTGTAGGTGGTGGGGGTTGTTCGTGCAGCGGGAATGATGGAGCTGAGCCCTTGCAGGGTGCTTTGCGGCGGGCCGGCCTCGGCAGCCGCAGGTGCGGCCATGTGCTCCCCGCCTCTAGCTTCTCCTCCGCGTTCTAGCAGTTGTTCGCGGTTTGGTACCGTTCTGCAAGACACGTGAGCTGCCTCTGCCTGTGGTTTTGTGTGTCTGAAGGAAACCGTCAACTAACAAAACCATGTCATTCGTTCGGTTGGAGTTTTCAACCAAAACCTGAATCTCATCCTGGTGCCTCTCTTAATAGCTGCTTTTTTCTTTGTTTATTATTTTTTACTACGAACGTGTCTGTTGTGGTGTAGGAGGAACAAAGTGTGTGTTTTCAGACAAACTTATTTTTCCCCAAGCTGACCAGCATCCTAGGTGCTCTTCAGAGGAAAGCAGACATCAGTGCTGGAACTGCCGATGACTTCTATGCTTTGTTTAAGCTTCCCAGCAGTGGAGTTTACCTGAAGCAACAAGTCTTGCTCTATGTTCTGCTTGGATTCACTGGCTTATCTTGTGTCTATGATGCTGTTCTCTAGGAATGGTTTTGAAGACAAGTTATCCCCCCGTAACACAATGATGGTCAGACCTGGGCGGAAGCAAAGCTCCCAGAAAAGAGTTTCTGGTATCCTTTTCCTGAAAGATTGTTCATTTTCTCTTTAATCTTTGCTTGCTGTGTTCACAAGGTGTCTGTAATTTTACCACTGCTTTCATTTTGAGCATGTTTGGAATAGTTTTATAACGTACTGCAAGTTATTCTTTGGTTCATACCTGTTGGGAGTGAAGAATGTATGAGTATAATGTGAAATAGAGAGGCATTCTGCAGCCAGAATTTTGCTGTTAAACTGTCTGTATTTTCCTTTTCTGTGTGTAGGCTGTTTTCTGTGTGGTGTTTTTGTGTGTTAAGAAGGGGAAGAGTTCCAAAACAAAACTATGATTGCAGTGTCTGAAAACTGCTGGAGAGGGATATTAATGACTGACTGAAAGTGTGACTGGGATGTCTGGGTTTGTTTCATGTACAAAAATACTGTATTGTCAGTGATACAGTATGTTACTTGGCCTTCGCAGAAGAATTGAAAGATAAGCCAAAAGATGCAATTTTTTGTCTTTTTCCCAGAATAGCTTTTCTTCTGGGTGGGTTTTTTTCTTTCCCTTCATCTTCCCCACATTTTAGTCCCAAACCATGTGAAAGCTGTTGTAGCGATGGCTCAGAACAGATTATTCAAATAGACTTAGAGGAAGGAGTCAGGGTAGAATAGGGAAAATAAGAGGTTGTTGAAATGCTTGTATAGTCAGTTCTTGACTATATTTAGATTTGTTATTTTGATTATGAGTTAAATACGATTGCAGGGATCTTGAATTGCCTATGTCCTAAACTTGCGCCAGCACATTTGTGTGGTGGTGTGTTCCACAGTTGTTCATGGGCTTATGAACTCAGGTCAATGTCAGCCCAGAGAACTATGTGAGCTAGAGCCGACTCCATCTCTCAGTTTTTGAAACTTAAGTTTTCTTCAGTCTAGTATATCTTAGTTTTATGGTTTTATGCTCTTTTGCATGTATTGTGTTTCCACACAATACATGTATTGTGATTATTCAGTGTATCTTAACTTTCCATTAATAATAGCAAGAGAAATTCACAGACATAGATCTAAATTTCCACATAACTTCCCCCCCACACACACTTATATAGAGTAAGAAAAAAATACCATGTAATTTAACAGTTAATGGAATAGTATTTTTTCATTATGATAGCAAAGGAATCCAGTAGATTTTCTTGTCCTTCTGGTTTTTGCAAGCAAAATAGAACCAGTGAGGTAGTGGCCCTGATTATATTGTGCCTAAGCATCACGATATTCTTGGGTGCTGATGTGACATGGGATACTGAAACTTTGACACAACTCCTTCTTAGTAAGCACTGAACCTAGTTGCTGACAAGCAGAAGTAAAGTAGAGAGACAGAGATTTTCTGTTCAAGTCGTCAGCACTCCGGAAAGGAGAGAGGGAAAACTTCATTTTTACATGCATTCAGTCTCAGATTTTCTTACTGCATAGCACAGAGCAGCTCCTCATAGGGCAAAAGTATTCTCTTCAATCTGAGCAGTGAGGAGGAGCCCCAGACCTGGTATTCTCGTATCTCCAAACTTTACTTCGCAGTGTCCCTTTCAGCCCTCCAGCTTTTAAGCTGCTGGTGAAGCATTTTGTGACCTAACTCAGGCTTACGAATGGGATTTTCTGCTTCAGTCTGAACGACTAGATGTGTAATCCTCATAATATTTGAGCTACAACAAAATATTTTTCCTTTCCCAGTATTCATTTTTGAACACAGCCAACGGCATGGTTTCTTAATTCGTTTACTAATCAGTTCTTGCATCCCTGGATGACTCTATTGGAAACATGACGCCCAGAGGCCAGTTGCTGTCCCAGACTCCCAGTTCATTGCATCGCCAGCCAGGTAAGGCTACTTTATTTCTCTAGTAAAAGGAATTACATGGTTGGACTTCAGAATTGGTAACAGTTCATAAGGAGAAAGACATGGATGCCCTGTAGTGGGTCCAGTGAAGCACCGTGAAGTTATTTAGAGGACTGGAGGATCTGACTTATGAGGAGAAGCTGAGAAGAGCTGGGATTGTTCAGCCTGCAAAAGAGAAGGCTTGGGAGAATCTTGGCAATGTATATAAATACGTGGCAAGAGAGTAAAAGGCAGCCAGGCTCTTCTTGGTGGTGCTCAGTGAAAAGGCAATAAGCACAATAGGATACACCGGGAATTCTGTTTAAATGTATGAAAAACTTTTCTACTGTAGGGCTAATTGAATGCTAGAGCTGGTTGCCCAGGTGGTCTGTGGAGTCTCTGTCCTTGGAGATAGTCAGAGCTGACTGGAAAACAAACCTTGAAGATAACCAAAGCAGCCTTTTCTACTTGACACTCCATTGAGTAGGAGGGTTGTAGCAGAAGATCTCCAGAGGTTCATTCCAACCTCAGTGCAGTGGGTTGATGCTGACTGGATACCAGGTGCCCACCAAGCCATTCTATCACTCCCCTCCTCAGCAGCGCAATGTGGGGAAAGGAAATGCAAAAGGCTCATGGGTTGAGGTTAGGACAGGGAGAGATCACTCGGTGATTCCTGTCATGGGCAAAACAGATTTGACTTGGTGAAATTGGTAATAAAGTAATCAAATCAGAGTAGGGTAGTGAGAAATAAAACCAAATCTTAAAACATCTTCCTTCCCATCCCTCCCTTCTTCCCAGGCTCTTACCCTGAGTGGCACAGGGGGACAGGGAATGACGACTGTGGTCAGTTCATCACACATCTCTCTCCCTCCTTCAGGGAAGGACTCTTCACACCCTTCCCCTGCTCCAGGACAGGGGTCTTTTCCACAGGACACAGTCCTCCATGAACTTCTCCAATGTGGGTCCTATCCACAGGCTGCAGTTCTTCACAGACTGCCCCAGCATGAGTCCCTTCTACAAGGTGCAGCCCTTCAGGAGCAAACTGCTCCAGCCTGGGTCCCCCATGGGGTCACCAGTCCTGCAGCAAACCTGCTCCAGTGTGGGCTCCTCTCTTCATGGGGCCACAGACCTCCATGGGCTGCAAGGGCACAGCCTGCCTCACCATGGGTGCATTTTCTTTCTTTGACTATATGTCCAACATCACTTTATTTTCCATTTTTGCTTAAGTATTTATCTCTTTGCTCTTCAGTATATGTTACTTTCACATCTCAAGAGTTCATGGAAGATTTGTGGTGAATGAAGATACATGCTAGTACAGGGACAGAAACCTTTGGTTCTTCAGCTTTCTTGATCTGTGTAAAGCTGATGCATGGAAAACTAAATCTGCCTGTCGATACAAAGAATTCCAAGGTCACTGTACATGTTTGCAATGACCTTGCCCCCTTATAATTTGATGATCTTCAGGACTGGGAACATTCCAAGAAAACTCTGTTTACCTTGGACACTGAGGTGGTGGGGGGAGGAGGGAGCGGAAACAAGCAAAGTGCCATAAACATTTGATCATCTGTTTCAAAACTGGATAGTCCGATGGAGATCCTGGGCCTGCTTTTTATTTGTGGTTGTATATGCTGTTGTGGGTGTCTTTGATGCCTTTGAATCCAGCAGTCCTCGAGTCCAGAAGGAAACATTAGCGATCTCAATGCTGACTGAAGCGGTCTTGTTATCAAGAACTGCTGCTGAGGGTTGTGCAAGCACTTTTTTCTCCAAATTTGATAACAGAATACTGGGACTGTGTTGTTCCCTCATTATCACTGTTGTCAAAACTCCTGATTTGGCTGTCACTGTTTTGAAGCAAAGTTTTTAGTTGTCTTCCCAGGATGTTTGTGATTGATAAAGGGATCAAAGTAGCTACTATCTTCATGCAAATTCTGTGCTCTTTGGGCTGTGTGAAGGTCTGTTGTGGTGGAGCTCCCTGTTGTCAAAGTGTGTCTCTGGTTTTAGCGTGGCTCAAATATTCCTGGGAACACCAGCCACAGTTCTGATGTGCAAGAGTGGAGCAGATGCAGTGCTTGGTAGAGCAGACTTGTGGTTGCGTTTTGTTTTAAGGGTTTAGAGACCAGTTTCAAAGAGAGACTGAAGATTTATCGCTCTTTGTGCTCATGGTGTGTGCTTACCAATGAACTCTGGGAACTGAAGGTGTGCCACATATTTGGTGCATAATACACTCACATTCAACCTGGCATCAGACATATATCTGGAATGCTGCTGGACTTGAGGAGGAACTGAAATGACAATAATTAAGCTTTGTCTTTACACTTATATGTAGCCCTACTTGAAAAACTAGGGCTTGAGTCTACTCCAGACTTGGTTACCAGGGTGTTTGTGTAATTCCAGCATAGCTAGATGTGTAGATTATTAAGTTCCATTATTGATAGTTAACCTCCTTATTTCTGTATGTTGTTAGGCCTAAGACTTGTTTTTCTTTCATAACTGGTGTTTGCTGGTTTAGTACACACCTTCTGATGGAAGGAAAATGAAGACAGACAAGAGCGAATTACTTCATCGGGTTGGTTTGTCTGTTTCTTGTGTGACAGAGCCGGATTTCATAAATACTTCAGTCTCTGTGATAAGATTTCTTTATTGCTCCTTGATAGACCATAGCAGCCTTAAATAGTGTTTCTTTTCAGAGAAGGTTTTCCCTCTTTCAGTTACAGCATTAACTCGAAGCTTCCTGAAGCCATCAGATATGTCTGCCCTCCTGGGAACAGGAGGGCAATCTCCACTGATTCTGCAAAGTCCTGGATTGTTCGGCAATCTGTCAGGGGTAAGATAGAGCATCTTCTTCTCTTTTGTTCCTGTGAAACTTATAAGAAACTGCAAGTTTACACCTTGTTTGCACCAAGGACAACCTATGGGTGGTACAAGCTTGCTAGTAGTATTATTTATTATTGTGGTTTTCCTTGGAATGCCATGAGGAGTTTTGAGGGTTTTAAGGACTTGCTAAATACACCATGTTTGTTAAGCTAGTCCTTAGAACATCAGTTTATGTGTACAAAAATCCTGACTTTGCTGTTTACAAATTCATCAAAGACAATTGTTCTGTGTCAGCAAGTTAAACCTTCTGAATTTCATTTTAGCACTCTGAAGTATTAGGCTTCACTTGGATGTTAAAGTTTGGACTTCAACTACCAAGCTCTTGACTTTTCAGATGGTGTTAATTATCTTCTGTCTTTGGAAAAACACTGATTAGAAAAGTTATCAGTAGGGACCTCTGAAGTATTTAATCTCTGTTTATTTTTAAATGAACTTGAAACAAATTAAGATATCTCTCTGTATGCACATTTTAATTCATTCTCCCTTTTAGTTGTTTCTGTAGTTTGTTCCAGCCCATTTGTTTCTTTAAATTATCAGGTTCTGGAGCCTAGTTGATCAGCATGATCATGGCAAGGGCACTCTTCCTCTGATTCAGAGCCTCTTGTCATTCTGTAACTAGTGTTTTGTGGAGAGGGGTACACTTTAGGTTAGCATTTAGCGCTTTGACTCGAATCCAGTTTAGATTATCAGGGGGAAACTTGGGACTAGACAAAAGCTTTCACAGGAGAGCAATAGAAAAAGGACTTAAAATTATGTCTTGTGGAAATTTACTTGCTGGTAGATAAGAACACCCATCAGCCCTTTTTGTGTTTCCCACAGAGACCTGATGGGATTTTACTGGAACTGAGTTTCTTGTTATTTTCACTCTGCAGTTGGAGTGCTATCGCATTCTGTTCTGCTTGGCCAAAGGGCAGTAATGGCAGAGAGATCAGACAAGAGGAATACTGTGGGTAGAAACTGGGGCATTAAAGGAAGAATAACAGGTATATGTCCACGGTTTTTGGATATGCTGAAGGGGCTGCCACAGGCAATGTTATGGGGTTCCCTCTTTATGGCTTTCTGGATAGGACCATTTAAGAGTCTGGAAAAAAATCAACCAGTGGCACATCTAGCTCTTTGTTTAGCATTAGTTGCTGATGGGAAGACAATTGCTGTCATGGAAACAACTACAGGAAGCTGACCTGTCAGTGCAGTGTATATATAGTCTATCTTCCATTTTGGCCATTTTGCTGCTCTGATGTCAGATAAGTTATCAAATACCTCCCCTGAAATAGCCCCCACAAGGCATAGGTACATCTTTATTTCCCCCTGTAATATTCTGACACTTGCTATTATTTTAAACATACATTGCTTCATCTGATGAGATAGTTTTCGTCCTTTCCAGCCCTAACTATTCTATGATTCTAAGATTGAAAGACTGGTAAAAGGTTCTGCTTCAAATTTTAACTATTTTACTTAACTTCTCACGGCTGCTTTACAACATCATCAGTGTTACTGTTGTTTTACTTTGAATGCCAAAATACTGAGTAAACATTTAGCATAATAGAATATGAAAGTTTACAGTGATTTGTTTGTTTTAAAATGAAAAGTGATACATGGTGTTTTAAAGTGGATGGTCTTCTTAGATTAGCTGCTACTTTAGTTATTTTCTTAAAAATGAATTGAGAATTTCTGGGGTTTAGATTAAAATTTAGCTTTTCAGAGCTGTTTGTTACAGGCTTCTAATAGAGGTTGCTATATTTTTTTTCCTTATGTTCTTGTTAATGCTTTTAGTTGGATGAAAGTAACTGGACAATGGCACTCTCCCCTCAGCAGACAGGAATAGTTGCAAACCTGGACATGTCCAATATGACAGACAGCATCACTATGAGCGCTGTGCTGCTGCGTGAGGATGACCCTGGGGAAGCGGGTGAGACAATCTGAAGGTTTCATCATAATTGCCCACAGTTTTTATTTGTGGAATATAAACATATATTTGTTTTTTTTTTTTTTTTTAATGTATTCTTTTTCTGACACTTCTTTGTTAAAAACAGCCTAGTTTAAAAAGTTCAGCAAGTGAATCTCTTCCAGTTATTGGAGTTTTGATAGTTTGTGTCATCTGTGAAACCTGATGGCACAGATGGGATGCTCTGGTGACATAAGGCACAAACTGGGTTAGTTTTGTGGAGATACCCAAATGAGTTTGTTGTTAAAAGTTGCACAGATGACAGATTTACAACAGAAGTTCTGTAGTTATTTTACTTACCTTGTAGGTTCTGTGAATCTTACTGTCTTAGGTGAGAAGTTCTTCTGACTTTATAGCACATAAATAGTACATATCATCATTGTCCTCATTTAGATTTACAAAAGATGAGATGCCTTGTCATCAGAAGTATTTTTCTGTAGTCTGTTTGGTTGGGGGTTTTTAGCAAGTTGTGTCTAATGTGGCTGTTCCTTCTTTCATCTGTTGTAGCTACTATGAGCATGTACTCAGATTTTCTACATTCCTTCCTGAAGCATACATCAACTACCATTTTCGATCTTGTAGATGAGTATGAAAGTATTTGTAACAATCAGGTAAGTGGTTTGCCTGGGGGTTTTGTTTACCTTATTTTACAGTCCCTTCCCAAAGCAGTATTGCCAGTTTTCTTCAAGCTGAAGAGTTGCAGTGCTTCACATAAATAAATCTTCCAGCTGGTTGCAGTCTTACGAGTCACTGAACACTAGTATTGAATAGCATCTCTCTTGCCTCATACACTACTTTGGCACAGGAATACCCATTGTGTAGCTTGCTGAAACTAAAAATGTCATCTGGCTGCCATTCCACTATATGTGTCAAGTGACAACAAACATTAGCAGATGTATAGATTTTTTGTGTGTGTGTTATAATAATAATAAGCTGGATTAAAACATACTTATTTCTGTCGGGTATAAATAAATAGAGTTCTCTGCTACGTTACTAACAAGCTGGCAGTAGCGAGCTCAACATTAGCTTGAATGTGTCTGGTTTTAGACATAGTTTTATATTTGATTGGCTGTTGATGTGACAGTTCAGCAGGGATTGACAGTTTGAGAGGAAGAAATGATGCTGCTTTTATCAGTAAGTGTTGTTCATAAGAGAAAGGTGGACAGAACATTTTCTTTTTAAGAGACATCATACCTGTGTCTGTATTAAGAAAATGCATTCCTGCCCTGTTTTGTTGGGACTGAGTTGGGGGATGCTGAGGTGTGTGCCACAATAGTGGCAAGAAGACAAGAGAAGGGAAGTAAATGTGAACTTGATTATTTTGTGACATGGTGAAACTTCTGAGCTGAAATGGAAGTATCTTCAACTTCTCCTGTTTGAGGATATGGATACAATCTACAAGATTCTGGAATGTAGAGTGGTTGTTTAAGATGTGGAATTTGGGGGGAGCTGATTGTATATTGGCACAGATCTACAAAAGTAAAGTGAAGGATGCTGCTCCAAGAGCTGGCTTTGATGTTGCTGTCAGGGCTTGGAATAGGGGTGGAGAGAAAGCCCTGAGCTCTCATGCTGCCTCTCAGCTGTGCCCTGAGATCAGCCGAGTGGCTCCTAGCAGCTATGAACTCTTTTTCTATTTTCTGGAAGGTAATAGAAGGAAACAGAAGATCACGTTCCTCTTTTGCATTATGATGTCACACCTCATTCTGTTTTCCAAAGCTGTTGTTCAGCTCCCACTTAAAGATTGATGAATACATTGATACCTGACAGATTGGGTACTCCTAAAACCTAAGAGTTTGAGGTTGTTCTCAGAAGTAGTAAGAGCTTTGGAACTAGCTACTGATGAAGAATATTTATGGTCTAAGTTTTCCTCATGAGAAGTAAAGGAAAAGATAATAGAATCTCTTTTTGGTGATACTGTAAATTACGTGGTAAGCAACAGTTCAGGTTTCCTCATTTAACAGAGCTAGAAAGGAAAGGGTATCTGTCGGGCACTGATAAATGCAGTTGCAAAGACCAGTAGGGCTGACCTTATGTTTGATATTGGTGTGTATGGGAAAAAAAAGTTGGGAATTGTGGGCTTTTTTGTTTGTAGTTTGGGTTTTTTTTTCCCCAGTGGTTCTCTCCCTCCCAGCCTTTTGGTGCTTCTTAATTGATCAACATAAGCTGATTTTATCCTGGCTGTGTACAGTGCATTGTAAAACAGAGCTACTCTCTTGGTTTATGGCTTTTAGGCTATGGTAATATTATTTTTATTAGTAATAAAGGAAATCTATGATGTGGAGCATCATCTACCTGTTTTGAAGAGATGGTAGTCGCAAACTTGGTTGTTGAAAGCATTCAGGGTCATGAAAAGATTGCTGTAAGGACTGGACTATATTACTGTATTAATGTAAATGTATCCGTTTATTTACCTCAGGTGAACATACTGGGGAAAATAGTGTATCGGGCAGCTCCTGGACAGCAAAAGTTTTCAAAAACTGCCAGTGTCTTGTGGCTTCTCAAGCAGGAGATGGTGACTTGGAGACTCTTGTCCTCACTTTATAGGTAAGTCCTTTGAAAAGCACATGATGGTTTTGCACTGAGCTGAATTTCTGGGAGATAGATATATATATATATTTAATGAATATATAAATGTGGAGTGAAGCAACAAGTATTAATCAGTTTATGGAACTCACATAATTTGCAACAGTGCTGATATATATGTCTGTTATCTATTTACAGGCATGAAAATTGTAAATGGGCCTATTACTAACTTTGCAACATCAAGTATTTTTTTAAAGGAATGCTTTTGTAAAGGTGTTTTTAAGTGATTTCTCTTGTGGTGTCCTACCCATGGCAGGGGGTTGGAACTAGATGATCTTAAGGTCTTTTCCATCCTAAACCGTTCTATGATTGTGCATTCCACTGAAGTTTCTCAGCTTTATTTCAGTCATTAACTTTTTTGCATTTTTATTTCTAGAGATAGAATACAGTCTGCACTGGAAGACGAAACTGCGTTTGATATCACAGTAAGCTTGGACTTTTATTTAAAGCGATACAAGAACCTAAATACAAGCTAAGTGCTTGTATTTAATTTTACAGTCACAGTATTGCAGTCACTCAAAATCCAAAGGTCAAAAAATGTAAATAAAAAATGAGACTGATTTGATTT
This sequence comes from Agapornis roseicollis, assembly GCA_002631895.1. Classification (NCBI taxonomy): domain Eukaryota; kingdom Metazoa; phylum Chordata; class Aves; order Psittaciformes; family Psittacidae; genus Agapornis; species Agapornis roseicollis. The sequence goes on along the minus strand of NDXB01005906.1, from coordinate 17,082 downwards.
TTATCAAGACAAATATTAAATCAGTCCATGTATTGACAAGTGAATTTAAATATTCCATCGTAAAGAGAACATGCTAATGCAAAAATAAATAAATGTACTGTATTTACTTCAGTATTCCCCCTACACTTGGAAAATTCACTAGAAATAACTATTTCATTTTAAAAGTTGTATCAGTAGAAGTGGTGTTCCCAAAGGTCAAAGATAATTTTGCTTTGCCTAAAACAACATGTGGTCTCAAGCTGTCTGGCCTTTGCAATCTTGGTTCCAATTTATCTCAAGAGAAATCCAAATTTTTTAGCATTCTTGTTTCAGCTGTAGTCATCTTGTCTCTGTCAATACAGTGCTTCCAGCCTTTGCTGCCAGATTATGCTTACGAAGACAAAACAATAAGTAAAGTGACTGCCTCTGTAAAATTTATGATTGCAGTTGCTTTTTTTCTCAGTCATAAAATAGCTTCCTCTAGGATTCCTGCTGCTAAATTGTCACTATTAAATTAAACACTGTTGTGCCAAAACCCAGTCTTCTGCCTGTGTTTTTTTAGGAAAATGCATCTTCTTTTTTGTTGCAAGCCTAATGGAAGTTAAACTGAATGCAGGAGAGCAGATAGAAGGATCAGAGTTGTGGAGTTGGGATTTTTGATTCTGAGTTTGGGGTTTTTTTCACTTGTTTATGTTAAGTGTGCATATGGGCTTGGAAAACGTAGTAATATGTCACTTTTTTATGTTTAGAGTAATAAGTGGGATCTAGAATCATATGAGTGCAGTCAGTGGAATCAATGGATATGCTATTTAGAATCTTTCTGTAGTCATATATTTGTGAATTGTATTCTGAATCTCATCTTTAAAATTTTCAGTGTAACTGAATATAAAATATCATCCAAATAAAACAAATATATAGTGTTACCCATATTTATAAAGGGGGTAGAGAAGAGATAGCAAACTGAACTTGCAGCAAGTTTGCGTTAGTATGTGTTTAGTTTGGTATTCATGATTTTGTGGCATGTTTTCTTTTCCATGAAGTAATAATCAGCTTTTTTCTTCAATAGGTTTTAACTGCTAGTGAAAAAACAAATGTAGACAACTTGTTTCAGAAAGATTCACTTGTCCGACAAAGCCAGGTATGGTGGAAGGTGTTTTAAGATGAGAATGGAATAGCTCAGTAGACACTCAAGTATTTGTAACATTAATGCTCTATGCACTTTTTAAAGTTGTTTCTAGTATTTTTTTATATTCACTGAAGTGTGTTATTCTTTGTATGCCTACAAATAATGCTTCTTAGTTTCTAAAGATCAGAGGTGTTTTTCAGGCAGGCTTGGAGATGATGGAAGGCTGAGAGCTCTTCCCATTTGGAGCATGTTACTGTTGATGGTGATTAATAAACTGTTAAGTAGCACTGTAGTAACTGTAGCATCTAGTGAGAAACAGAGATCAAATACCTAAACAACCTTCATGTTGGATACTTAAAATCAAATTGTAATATTTGTTAGGATGTGTATGCCTTTGATTACTATGTAGATAACAGGTAGATCCAGAGATGAGAGGAAGGCAGTTAAAATATTATTTGTTAAATGTTTGTTTTAAAAATGCAATTTGTTTTTATTCCAGCTGGTGGTAGATTGGCTGGAGAGCATTTCCAAGGATGAAATTGGGGACTTCTCTGATAATATTGAGTTTTATGCAAAATCAGTATATTGGTGAGTCAGACTTTCTTTGATTGTATCTATACTTCCGTCAGGTGTAAAATTCACAGGCACAGAATCACTCTTCAAAAGAAGTGAATTTTTAGAGGTTATTCAGTTTATTCGCTTCTTTTTCTTTAAACTCTTATATGAAAAAATTGAGGTTTTCTACCCATCTGCTGAAGTATTTCTTCTCAAAAGTCAGTTACTGCTTTTGGGAGACAGGGATAGAAGGAAAGCTATCAAAGCAATTCACTTTAACCTTAACCTGGATGCAGATTTGATTTTTCATAGTAAGGCACAATAAGAGAGGGTCACCTTATGATCAGCCTGTTGTTTACACTGGATAAAATTGTGTGTTTTTCAGGGGGTCACTTCCTTGGCTGTAATTTTTGCCTGTTTAACTTCTTGTTGTCACTTCATGTCATTGACCCTTCACCAGAAGCTGATATTGTCATCTTTATTATCAATGATGGGATTTAGTGCAGAAAAGACCAAAGACTACCTTTCATGCTAGATGTCTAGAATAGACCAGTGAATATAGGCTTTTGAAGGCATATGTTCTTCCTAAGTTGAATTTCTGTCTTAGACTGATGTTATAATGAATGCTAATGGGAAATTTTCTTCGTGTGGAAATCAATTCATATTTAAATACATGAATGACTGAAATACTGGATGGTTTTGAAGGAAGTCAAAAATATGTGAATTGATTTTAATAATATACTTCTTATGAAATGTTGTGTTTTCAAAACAGTAACGCAGTCCATTGATAAACCAACCCAAGTGTCTCTTCTTTAACCATATTCTAGGTAACAAAAATACCTTTCAATATTTGTGGGTTATTAAAAGATGCTTGCTTAAAAAAAAAGAAAAAAGAAACCAAATATTTTCTGAAAAACGTTTCACTTCTCTCAGGGAGAACACACTACACACCCTGAAGCAGCGACAGTTAAGTACATACATTGGGAGTTCTCGAGCTCTGGTAACAGAGCTGGTAAGTATTATCTAAAATGAGGTTTAGTTTCAGAATGGGTTAGAGAAAGCATATATGCTGTTTTCACAGCCTCCTGCCAGTTCTTAGATGGTTTTATTATCCAAAAGTAGTTGTACTGTTTCACAATCAGTACAGAAATGAGGCTTGTCACCTTTGGAGTTTTCTGCGGGGATCTGTCTGTTTCTCTTTCGGCAGTCATGTCCATATCCCCACCCCTCTTCACAAGTACCTGTGGTCTATTTGGTGAAATAAATGGCTTTATTAGTACGTTTTATGTCTGAAACAAACCCATATTCCTAACTAGAAAAGCTTATAAAATTGTTTGGAAGCCCTTGCAGATAAGGGCATGCTATCTTTATACAAGAACTAGTACAAAGAAACCAAGTCCTGATGGGATTCCTTGATGACTACTGTAGCTAAAGATAATGGGAAAGTCAAGGAAAGAAAGCACTGTCCAGTAGAATGAGATAATGAATTGCTTCAGTGACAGTAAAGCACTCATAGAAGATTAATTCAGCTGGGGAGTGATCTGAGGTATTGACTGGCTTGGGTAAATTTGTTTGGATTAAATAGAAGCAAGTACAGATGTTATGAAAAGCCTTCTCAGTTAGAAGGTGGAATAGAGAGGCAGAAGGGGATAGGATGTTTGGCGGTGAGAAGAACTGGAAGAGAGTCAAAAAACAAAGTGTGGAGTAAATAAAGAAATTGCAGTGGCTCCTTCTGATAGGAGCAGTGACAGAAAAGAAGCAGAACAAACAAGAGAGGAAAACCAGGGAAGTGCTGTGCTAGATGTTACATGGGTTGTACAGATTGTTGTGCCAATGTGAAAAAGCGACTCAAATTACAAAACAGGGCTGGAAGTCATTGGAAGAGGCGTAATAGGCATTGTGTGAATGGATGATGACCTTTTTCCTCACAGGATCCAGATGCTCCTATCAGACAGAAACTGCCACTGGATGATTTGGACCGAGAAGATGATGTGAGGTTATTGAAGTATCTCTTCACTCTCATCAGAGCAGGAATGACAGATGAGGTAAGCTGCAGAAAGTTACAGTATCTTCTTGGTTAACTACTGTACCTACCTTATTTTATATCTTACTGTTAAAGCTAAAGAAAATCTCTATATTAAAATATCTGTTTAAATTTGGCTTGTGAATTAATTTCCAGTTTATTATCAATACTGACAGAGATGGGCTGCTAAATTAGTATTTTAATGAAATCTTGCATTTCATTATGTAATTTTGGAATATAGAGTAGGTGTTACAGAAAAAAATGTTGCATGCTTTTTTGGCTGTCAAACTTTTTTTCACTGTATTGGCTTTATAATATCTAATAATCATAGAATCATAGAATAGTTAGGGTTGGAAAGGACCTTAAGATCATCTAGTTCCAACCCCTGTGCCATAAGCAGGGACACCTCACACTAAACCGTGCCACCCAAGGCTCTGTCCAACCTGGCCTTGAATACTGCCAGGGATGGAGCATTCACAACTTCCTTGGGCAACCCATCCCAGTGCCTCACCACCCTCACAGGAAAGAATTTCTTCCTTATATCCAGTCTAAACCTCCCCTGCTTAAGTTTGAACCCATTACCCCTTGTCCTGTCACTACAGTCCTTCCCCAGCATCCCTATAGGGCCCCTAAAATTGAAGCTTTGCATTGGCCGGGAATCGAACCCGGGCCTCCCGCGTGGCAGGCGAGAATTCTACCACTGAACCACCAATGCTCCTGCTGTTAGAAAGGTTGGATAATAATCAGTGGGTTATTACATGCTTCCTGCTACATATAGTTTAAATATTATGAAGGAGCTGTTTCCCGTGAGGGTGTTTTGAATACCTGTTTGTGCTGCTGCACAGGCTATTGAATATCATTATGGGAAAGGTGGGATTGATAGTTTTAGAAGTGCATGAGGGGTTTGGAAGGCTAAGTTAACTGGAAAAGTAGATGACTGCATGAAGACATGGGTTATACATCTAAGCAGCAAGATGACGCCTTAAACTAAACTTAATCAAAAGGATGCATAACAGCTGTTTCAAGCTAGCAAATACTTACTACAAATACTGACTGAAAAGCTTCTTAGTGAAAAAAACAACACTGGCATTTTATTTACTTTGAAATCTTTCAGTTGTTTCAAGTTTAAGGTTCTTTGTGCTTTTTTTGTAGTAGAATCTCTACACAAATTATTTTAATCCTGTTCACATTTTCAAAGGAGGAGCCACTGCTTTTTCAACCTTCAGGTTTGTTGCTGAGGAAATCCATTCTTTTTCAGGCACAGCGCTTATGCAAACGATGCGGCCAGGCCTGGAGAGCTGCAACTTTAGAAGGATGGAAACTGTACCATGATCCTAACATAAATGGAGGTACCTACTTCAAAGTGCATTTAAGACAGATGTAAGAACAGGGCTTTCTTTTAATACCTATCTGTGGCACCAAGAAATAGCTCTTTCCTTTTGAGTCTGTATTTTCTCAACACCTGATTTGTGCTACCTCACAAACATTTTGTTGCTTACAGGCTCAAAAGTTGGACATTGTATCCAGCTTCAGAAAAATACAGTAAGACTGAAGTTCAGCAAATGTGAATGCAGGAAAACGAGCTGCTTTTAAAATACTTGATACTTGTTAAGTTACTATTCTCTTTGGTTTTGGGCTTCCTTCCACACAGTCCTATTTATAACACAGTACCTTGCTTCTCTCTATGCTGAGGATGGCAGGATTTAGCAAAGAATTTAAGACTGTGTCTAAGTGTTACACACAGATGGATCTGGAAGGCATAATGCTTTCCTGCTTTTCGAATCCTGATCTGTTTATCTGCATGTGCCACCTATGTCCTAGCCTTGTTTTAAGTTGTACCCACCTAGCCTGCTGCTATGTGAGGTTTAATTCATGCCTCATGCAGATGCATGCAGAATAGCAGCACTGAAGCAGTGACCTTTATTTAGCAGGTTGTATTGCTTAAGATATAAAAATTCTTTTTCTCCTTAACTTTGTGTTTTCCAAATGTAAACACTGTAGATATGGTCAGAAATATTACTTTCTTCAAGACTAGATAACAGCTAAGCTTTCAGATGTGAAAGATGTTTAAGATGTTTTAAGATGTGCATGTACCAAACTTCCCAGAAAAGCTGCTTTGTGGTCCAGTTGAAAGCATGGAAAGGCTTTGGGAAGAGTTCCAAAGGGGTTGAAATAGGGTTAGTAACAGAAAATAGGCTTTAGGTTCTTACTGCTTTCTCTTTTTTAATAACACCTATTTCTTCTTTCCTTTTTTTCCTTAATCCTCCTTCACATGTAGGGGAAGAGCTCGAGCCTGTTCAAGGGAATCCATACAGGTGCATTTGGAAAATGAGTTGTTGGCGTATGGCTGAAGAGGTAAGATGAGTTGCTTGATGTATTAATGTGTAAATTTGAACCTTTCTGAGCTCTGTAACATTTTAAGTAAACCAGCCCCCTCTGCTTATAGGACTTATAGGTGATGTTTCCAAGAGGACTTCTGAAATAATATATTTCTGTCTGGCAGTGAGAAATCTGGATGATCAGCACCAGTTTTTCAGGCTTAGGAAATGTCTGGCTTTTTCTTAATTTGGTTGAAAGTGAAACTGCTGATACTGACTTTCATCTTGACTTAATTGGATGGGAAAAGAAAACCATTGCTTTCTTTCCAGGCCAATATAAAAGTTAATTTACAAGAAGATACCAGAGGAAAGATACAAAGGGAAAGTCACCTGCTATTCTTATTTTGGCTCTGGATGTGTTCTGTGATTTTCCAGCTTTTCTTGGAAAACTGCTGGATGAAACATTCTGTAGTGGATTAATCTCTAATAAAACATAAAGTGACAAGAAATCTTACATGCTTTTAAAAGTTACAGAGTGTTTTTACTGTTTATTTTAGGAGCAGTTTAATAGATATGAGAGGGCAATCTATGCTGCGCTGAGTGGAAATCTGAAACAGGTATGTGGCACCTCCTGGCATTTTTTTCTTACGTGTAACAGGGACATCATCAGAAATACTGCAATTACTGGTTATTGTACTTTTAAAGATCTAACAAACAGGACAGTAGCAAATATTGCTGCTTGACTAGATATGTTCTTGTAGAACTGATATGCATTAAATATACAATAGACTTTTCTTATTACTGCTAACTTCCAGTACGAACAGTTCTAATGTTGTTTCAGTTCTTTTCTAGTTAAGTATTATTTAAGAGCTAAAGTCACTTTCCTGCTCACAGTATTCCTATAGATATTAAAAAATTATTCTGTATCTGAATTTCATTATCAATAGGCTTTATATTCTGTACAGTGCTCACTTTAGTTGTCTCTAGTTTTAATCCTCCAGATGTTTTTCTGCTTTTCCACTCCTAACTAGGGATTTTTAATCACTTACTAATTTTAAAAACAATGAGGAACGTTGCAGACTGTCATTAAAGTTTTCTTGCTGTTATAGTATCACTGGTAGGCTCTTACTTGAGGAGCTTGATTTCCTGCCACCAACACCCTCCATTGGTGCGATGTAGTAGAAATAAAGGTAATTCAGAAAACAAAAAGGAGGGGAATAGGGAATGTTTCCAGGTTTTATTCATTGACATTTAAAATTAATTCCTATATAGACTCATAGAACAGAAGATACTTACCTTCATTGATATAAAACAATCAAGGAAATAGAGCATTCTTCAATGGAAGGGATTTTTTGTTGCTTTGATGAAGGAAAAGCTGCTGTTCATGATGGTTATTAGTCTGCTTTGGTGCCCAGAAATCTGATCTTAAATTACAGTTACTCTGTTTAGATTCTGATAGTTCTGCATCTCTTGATACTTTTTGCTCTGTTTTTTGGATCTGTAGCTGCTTCCAGTTTGCGATACCTGGGAAGATACTGTTTGGGCGTATTTCAGGGTCATGGTGGATACTCTTGTTGAGCAGGAAATACGAACCTCAGTAATAACTGCAGAGGAGCTGGAAGAGCTCCCTAGAGATTATTTAGAAACAAAGTAAGTTTTAAGTACAGTTGTGAACCTACACTCAACAAAGGATCCTGTATGATCTGGTTGGAATATTCAAGGTAACGCTTTTTTTTGTCTTTTCTCTCCTACTTTGAAGTTGGACTTCAGAAAAGGTTTTTGAGGAACTTCAAGCAACGGACAAAAAGGTACATAATAATTACACTGTTTCTCCTCACTGTTCACCATTTCTTACTATTCACCAGGTTCTACTTTTACTACAGTATTTAACAAAATGCTCAAGTATGCAGTGCCTGATTTTAGGTTTTCTACCTCTGTAATGTATAATTTGTCATATCAAATAGATTTTTCTATATGCTGCCACCTTTTAATAATGAAGATACAGGTTTTGTTTTGCCCCGTGTCTGTCAAACTGGTTGGGTGTGCTAAAGAAACAGCTGACTGTCAGTGTTGTCAGCCATACAAAGCAGATTAAATCAAGTATTTAACACTTTGATAAAATGGGCAAGGATTGATTACATGCAGTTTTCTATATAGGAGTTTGTGTGCATATTTCAAGACGGGCCTTTCAGGATTTAAAAGCACATTTGCTTGAACATACTGTTTGTTATTTGTAACACCCAAGTTACTTATTTCATTTAAGTTTGAATATACAACTTTTATGTTAATTTTGTAAAGGTTAAGTTGAAACTATACTTACTCTGATTTGACGGAATGGACATAGAGCATTTATCACATTGCCAAGACAAAGGCGTGTTGAAAGACATCTTACAGATTGATGCAGTCAGCCACAGATACACCCAGTTGAGTTTGCCTTTCTAGTGCAGTCCACCCATACAGCAACTTTATATGTGCATTTGAGATGTATTCCATGCATTAATTCCTCTACTGAGGAAAAAAATCTCTTCCCTCTTAAGTAAGTTTCAGAGGCATTTTCTTTAAGGATTTGTATACAGTGTTGCTGCTTTTGTGACTTTTTACAGTCTGTTGTAGGTAACATCCTCTTTTGTTCTCTTCAGAGCAAAAAAGCTCTGAAGGTTAGTGTTGGATCTCTTCCATGGAATTTTAACTCCACAGATTTATATTCTGGTTCTTCTTTCAGTTTGTCAATATTCTTGTAATTTTTTTTTTGTAATTGCTCTTTATGCAGAATACTCCTTGAAGTAGGATAGGTTTTTTTTTCCCTGAGGAAACTTTGCTTTATTTAGAAGTTTGCTTCTTCATACATTATGCTATAAGATTTTATTCAAAGTTTGAACTTTCTTTTTCTCTCCCCAGAGAGTTACAGAGGAGAACCAAGAACACTATCATGTGATTCAGAAATTCATTATACTGGGAGATGTGGATGGTGAGGCTTTCTCTGAGTGATTCTTAAATGTCAATTGACTACATTATTTCTGGTGACCTTTCCAGAAACCTATATGTGAATGGATTTTAGAAGCACACAGTAGGCAATCTCCATCTAAAAGCTAAGCTGCTTTAATCAGCAGCTACAGTTTGACATACAAGGTAGTTTTCAAAGAAGTCATGAAATCCTGTAGATGTGTCAGAAGATAGCAATAGTCCCACATATAACTTCTCCCAAGAAATACAAAATATATATAGCAGATATTTAAGCCAAACAGATAAATCTTCCCAAAACTGTTGCTGTTCTGTCTATTGGGCTTTTGAGGCTAAATCACATTTCTAATAGTAATATTAGTTGTTATTATTATTCCTAATAATAATAATTTATAATAATAATAATAATATGAATAAATGCATAAATTTGAAATATTTCTTAGGTGGATTTTTTCCTTGGTGTGGCTAATACCCACATTTCCTTGGTGACTATAGGTCTGATGGAAGAATTCAGCAGATGGCTTTCCAAAGACAGAAGTGTGCTCCCAGGGCACCTTCTTCGATTCATGACACATCTTATTCTGTTTTTCCGCACTTTGGGCATGCAAACTAAGGTAAGTTCACTTGTATCTGATTTGTTGTCATAGCAGTAGCTAGTCTTTGAAGTAGAAATGCTTGTTTGTAAATATTTAAACTGCATACATTGATGGTAAATTATTACCAGGCTGATGAGGAGCTGCATGGTTAAATAGTGTGTGTGTTGATTTTAGAGCCTAAATGCAACAGTCAGACTTAGAAAAGAGCATCCTCCTCCCCCCCAGTTCAGCTTACAAATTGGATTAAAAAATGGATTCTACTCCTAAGCCCTTTATTGAGAAGGACCTGACTCAAACTTCAGCATTAGGCTTATTCATAGCAACCAAGATGCTTTGGATGGAACCCAGTATTAGGTACAACTCCAAGGACTGTGTATGGTACTGTAAGCTCATGGATGTTTTTACTTGAGGTAATTGGTACTAACTGAAGCTCTCATATTTTCTTAAAATATATACTTGGGATAGCCTACTAGCTACTTAGTTTATTTATGCTAAGTATGCAGATGGATCACATAGCTGTAATTACTCTTTTCTGATGCAACACAAACTGATTAGAAGCTCACCTTTTCTACTATTTTAAAATTCAGTAATACTTATGTATCAAAAAAGTGAGTGTAACCTATTGCAGCAAAAGAGATGATTTAAATACAGTTCTGAGTTAGTTTTTTTCATGCCTCTAACTGTTGCTTCATTCCCCATTGAAATTTATTTTGAAGTCAGATAACATTTAGGGAATTAGGAAGACCTTGTGTATGTGTGTAGGAGAGGTTTAGATTGGATATAAGGAAGAAATTCTCTCCTGTTAGGGTGATGAGATGCTAGAATGGGTTTCCCAGGGAGGTTGTGAATGCTCCATCTCTGGCAGTGTTCAAGCCCAGGTTGGATGAAGCATTGGGTAACATGGTTTAGTGTGAGGTGTCCCTGCTTATGGCAGGGGGGTTGGAACTAGATGATCTTAAGGTCCTTTCCAACCCTAACTATTCTATGATTCTATGTGTGTATATATGTATATATATATTTTTAAGCCAGACTCAAAATTTGATAGAGCAGGTCTTTTAAGCTGAAATATGGTAAAACTAGTCGCTAGTGCAGGTTTAACAGAGGGGACAGAAAAGGTGCAATTTGCTATGTAAATTGCATTGTTGGATTGTGAGTAACTGATGATTACTGCTTCTACCATTTTGGAGGGAGTGAATTTACTGGAAGATTGCTTGATCAACCCTCAGGACCTCAGAGTGAAGAGGCAGTTGTGCAAGCTTTTCTGATGTTCCTTATTTGATGTTCATGTACAATTCATACAGGCATATGCTGAGATGAAGATCTGTCATTTTATTTGCAAATATAAAACTAAAATGGTAGTTGTTCACAGTAACAAACGCTTGGTTCAGCTAATGCAGTCTTAGGTGCTCAGACTATACTTTGCTTGTTTAGGTTATGACAGATGAGCCAGGTGACGTTTATACCTAGTACATCAGAACATTAGGATTTTCTGTAATACAGCATGTGTGTATGACACTGAAGTAGGCATCTGTTTACCTGGCATTTTAGTTATTAATAAAAAAATCAAAGTATGGTAAAATGGGAAGATTTTAAAAACAATTTAAAAAGTAACTTTCCAGTTAGACCAAACCCTGTATGTTCCAATTGCTAAAAAAAGAAAGTCTTTGGAACACTAAATCTTTGAATCAGAAGACATATTCTTCCCAATCAATGTCTGAGAGAAGCAGTTCTTCCAGCTGAGTCTCTAGTAGATTACTGAAGCAGGGTTTAACAAGTAACCTTGTGTCTGTGTAATAGTACTGCAAAGTATCTTACACACACGAACACACACATTATCTGATTTAAAACTGAATTTGTATTTCTTTGCAATAAGGAGGAAGTTTCTGTTGAAGTCCTGAAGACCTACATTCAGGTAAGCTCTCAGAAATCTGCTTTGCTGTCTGTAATGTAATTTAGCAGTAAAGGAGGAAGAAAAGGAGACTTAAGGTTACAGGATGGACAGAGCTATGACACAGATAGTGCTCTCTTCTCCAAGAGATAAATGGAAGCTTGCCTCATACACAGTTTCTGTCAGTAGTGCTTAAATAAGAGTGTTTATTGGTCTTCGCTTGGAAGCTCAGATGTGGAAGCTACCCATAGCAGAACAAACTAATCAGAAATTTGTTCCACATTTATGTTTTCACACAAGTGAAAAGCACTTCTGGGCTTACACAGAGGAATATAGTATATGCTTCTAAATGTTTGCTTCTTACTCTGCAGCGGATGATATCTGAGAAGCTCACAGATTTAATAGCATTTTATGTAAGCCACTTACCCCCAGAGCTAGCTGTTGCTCAGTATGCTTTATTTCTTGAAGATGTTACTGACAGTGATCAACGCCACCACTGCCTTGAATTAGCAAAAGATGCAGGTGAGACATGCTGATATTCCAAGTACCATTTCATATCCTTATTTTGTCTTTTAGTAGTTTTTAATGCAAGACCTAGCCATGAAGGTGGTGTTGTTGCTTTCCTGTGCCTCTTAGTTTCTCAATTAAATTAAATGAATTTGCTTAATCACCACTTCAAATAGGTGTATTGTGTTTTTTAACTAACATGGAATTGCAATTCCTTTCCTGGAAGTCTTGCTTTGGTTTCTGCATTATGTCCAAACTCAGCTGCCTTTCTCAAACACATGCTCTGAAGCTTGACGTGATCATATTATTTCAGAAAACTAATAATGAAAATACATACCAGTTTGTGGATTTAGGACGGTTATACGTATCTGAATTTTTTTTGTCCTGTTTATAGTGCTCTTTTTTAGCCATTGCTTGCATTAATGGTAAGCTTCCTTTCAGGCCTGTACATCAAACTAGAAGGTGAAGCAGCACACTGTCCGTTGGTTTACAATGCCTCTGTGCCACTCAAAATTTACAAAGAGATAGATTCAGTGCAGACTTCAGTGTCTAACTTTTCCTCAATTATTTTTGAGCCATTTGCTTTTAGAAACTTGTCTAAGGCCTAAAAAATAAAACATCCTGCTTAAGCATCTGGAAAAGAGCTGTTCTGAGCTTTCCCTGGTGCATTCCTGTCAAATCAGAGTCTTGCCATCAGAACTGTGGGAATCAGTGGTCTTAGCAAGTAAATCTAGATGCTGGTCTCTGCACAGACTGAAAAATTAATTTGTCTTGTTCTTTCTCCCATGTTAGATGCTCTCTGTTACCTCAAATACCATTCTTCTAAGATGTATGCAATAATTTGCTTATCTCTAAAGCTTATGATTTAATCTGATAAGAATTCCTAGCAGTAAGGAGTAAGATCAAGTCTGAAATTCATTTTGTGGCAAGTTTAATTTCTTGATTGCTCTTACATAGTTCACTCTCTTAACCCAGGTCTGGATGTTGCAACCATAACAAAAACGGTTGTTGAAAATATCCGCAAGAAGGATGCTGGTGAATTCAGTCACCATGACCATATGTTAGATACAGGCACAACAGAGGTGAGTATACTTCACAGGGCAGATGTTCTAGTTTGCCACCAACCACAGTCTTTTACTATATATGATCTGTATCTGTCTTTTGATGGTGGTGGAAATTGCCTTGAAAAAGCCTAAGAGGGAAATGCACTTTCCATGTGACCAAGTGAGGAGTTGAATTGCACCAATCCATAACTCCTGTTTCTACATGTCCTTGATCTTCTGGGATGTGGTGTGTGTTGCTCAGCAGCATGTCTGTGTGCAAACAACATGCTGCTAAAAGCCCATGAAATGACTGTAACAAAGTTGTAGCTGAGAGTTAGGGTATTGTAGCTTCTGAGAATTGTGAGGATTAATGCTTTGGATCTGCAATATACCTTATTATGTGCTTAAGTGACATTCTAGCTATGACTTGCTATAAGAGCAAGTAGTGATGGGATGAGGAGGAATGTCGTTAAACTTAAAGAGAGTAGATCTACATTAGACATTAGGAAGAAGTTCTTTACTCTGGGTGTGCTGAGGTGCTGACACAGGGTGCCCAGAGAAGCTGTGGCTGCCCCATCCCTGGCAGTGTTCAAGGCCAGGTTGGATGGGGCTTGGAGCAACCTGGTCTAGTGAAAGGTGTCCCTGCCCATGGCTGAGGAGTTGGAACTGGATGATCTTTAAGGTCCCTTCCAAACCAAACCATTCTGTGCTTCTATGACTGCCTTTATTGAGAGTTTCCTTGTCAGCACTACTGTGTTGGTTGGATCCAATTCAGTACTTCAGTGGCAGTGAGGTACTGTTAATACCTTGCATTCAAAGTACTGTTCAGAAAACTAGCTGATAGTTTGCAAAGTTGTGGTTGTTTTTTTGCTGTTCAGTACCATGTTTAAACTCTCTTAAGCCAAACAGACAGTTTATCTAACAGGAGAACTGTGGTTGCAGGCTGATGGAATCTCTGAATATTTTAGCAAGGCTCCATAAACCGTGTTTGTGCACTGCATTCATATTAAAATTTGAGGAAGATGCATGGTAATCCATAAATTTTTTGAGAGCTGATGCTCATCCATTGCTCTGAATGTCTTGGGAATACTTAGAAATGGATTTTTGAATTCTTCCAGATTGCAGAGATTGTTTCCTAAGCTTTAGAATCAGAAGTTGTGAATAAAGTGATTCTTGTTAGTATGCCATAATGCTATCCTGTGCATTGGATGCTTGTCTAGATGCACGTCTAGAATCTTGTGTGTTTCACTGACCAGATTTAATGTGTCTAACAACAGGTGTGTGCTTGAAATGTGAGTGAATCTGTATGTTGGGTTTTTTACAGGCAGATCGGCTGAAAATTGATGTAATTGACTGGCTCGTATTTGATCCGGCACAGAGGGCAGAAGCACTTAAGCAAAGCAATGCAATCATGAGGAAGTTCTTGGGTACTAAACTTCACACATATTGTAGACTTTTAAATGTTGGGTTTGTGCTCATTGGCTCTTGGCACTCCATTTGATATAACATCCAGTCTAGTAATTAAAAAGCATGGGTTTGCCAGTTTGGAAATTGCAAAGCTGTTGATACTCGGTTCACATTCTCATAGCATCCAAGAAACATGAAGCTGCAAAAGGTGTCTTTGTGAAGATTCCCCAAGACTCTATAGCAGAAATATATAACCAATGGGAAGAGCAGGGAATGGATACTCCACTTCCAGCTGAAGATGACAATGCTATACGGGAACATTTATGTATTAGGGCGTATTTGGTGAGTTTCAGATACACTGTGTTCCAAGTTATAACATAGAGGTAATGGTGGTTTTGTCTTGGTGGTGAGACTTTAAGGTTTGTCATTTGATTTAACTTCTGATTCCTGGATGCACTATAGCTGTGCATTTAATAACATTTTGTAATTCTGTGAGCCAAAAATGTCCTAACACTGTTTCTAATGCAATCCAGGAAGCCCACGAAACCTTTAACGAATGGTTTAAACACATGAACTCGGCTCCACAGAAACCTTCTTTGTTACCACAAGCGAATTTCACTGAAAAAGTGGCCCATGAACATAAAGAAAAGAAGTATGAGGTAAGTAAAAATTGAAGTTGTTTGCTGTAAACATTTATGTTCTTGCTTAGGAAGCAGTCTTAGTTAAGTAGAACAGAGTAGAAGACTGTTAATTCAGATTGCTTAAGAACTCTATTATAAATTACTCTGTTTTTAAGTTGAGGGAGCATGAGACAGTAGAATAGTAATGCCACTGCACAATAAATTACCTTTTTTACAGCTTTACGTATAATATTGTAACATAATAGTAAATATTCATTCTATTGTGTTGTTAATGAATCTGAGTACTTATCCTATTAACTCTTAATTCTTGTGTTTGTGACATTTTCTTTTCTAAAAGATGCTGCCATTCTGTTTATTTTGGCAAAAAACCCAAGAACTTGTTTTATAAACATGGCCAAATAAGTTGTTTAAAATGATCTTCCTCTGGTGGCTTTGCTTCTGAGCAACCTGCCTGACTCTCCAGACAGGGAGTTAAGCAAGGATGGAAATAGCTGTTAGCAGCAGGCTTTAGGTGTCAGCCACTGGCTGAAGATGCCAGTTTGGAGTTCTGCTGGCTGTCGCATGCTGGGTGAAGAGTCTGTGTTAAAATAGCCTTGGAAATTATCCTGTTCTGCAGTAGTTTATTTTTTGGTTTTTTTTGCCAGATGGATTATGGTATTTGGAAAGGCCTCTTGGATGCTCTTACAGCTGATGTGAAAGAGAAAATGTACAATGTATTGCTGTTTGTGGATGGAGGATGGATGGTTGATGTCAGAGAGGTAAAATGAAATTTTGTATCATGGCAGAGGTTGCACCTGGCTGTACTTTTGTCACCTTTAGCTTGATGTGAGGCTCTTTAATTCACTCTGAATTGCTTCCCCTTCAGTTACTGTATAAATCAATCTGTCAGTCCAGCCTAGGCTGGATAATCCACTTTCTTGCCTCTAATGTCATGTGGTTTTGCCAAGTTACCTTTTAGAGGTGACGTTTATAATACTAATGTACCATTTTGCTGTGATAAGGATGCTGAGGACGACCCTGAAAGAGCACACCAGATGATTTTGCTCCGAAAGCTGTGCCTGCCTATGATGTGCTTTTTGCTGCACACAGTGTTACACAGCACTGGGCAGTACCAGGAGTGCCTGCGGCTGGCTGACATGGTCGCTTCTGAGCGACACAAGCTTTACATGGTGAGTTAAGGAGCTGCAGGCAGCTTGGCTCTGTGGGTTGACTGTGGGAAAAGCTTCTATGTGAAGAGGAAGATGCCATATGTTCCTTAGCATCAGAAGTTTCTTTATGTCTTCCCGTTCACTGCAGTAGTAAAGGGTTTTCTGGTATCACAGAATAGTTGGGGTTGGAAAGGACCTTAAGATCATCTCGTTCCAACCCCCCTGCCATAGGCAGGGACACCTCACACTAAACTATGCCACCCAAGGCTTTGTCCAACCTGGCCTTGAACATTGCCAGGGATGGAGCATTTACAACTTCCTTGGGCAACCCATTCCAGTGCCTCACCACCCTCACAGGAAAGAATTTCTTCCTTATGTCCAATCTAAGCCTCCCCTGCTTAAGTTTGAACCCATTACCCCTTGTCCTGTCACTACAGTCCCTAATGAAGAGTCCCTCCCCAGCATCCCTATAGGCCCCCTTCAGATACTGGAAGATTGCTAGGAGGTCTCCATACAGCCTTCTCTTCTCCAGGCTAAACAGCCCAAACTCTCTCAGCCTGTCTTCGTATGGGAGATGCTCCAGTCCCCTGATCATCCTCGTGGCCTCCTCTGGACTTGTTCCAACAGCTCCATGTCCTTTTTATGTTGAGGACACCAGAACTGCACACAATGCTCCAAGTGAGGTCTCACGAGAGCAGAGGGGCAGGATCACCTCCCTTGACCTGCTGGTCATGCTCCTTTTGATGCAGCCCAGGATACAGTTGGCTTTCTGGGCTGCAAGCGCACACTGCAGCTGGCTCATGTTCATGTTCTCATCGACCCCCACTCCCAAGTTCTTCTCCGCAGGGCTGCTCTCAATCTCCTCTTTGCCCAACCTGTAGCTGTGCCTG